>JAULBR010085208.1:2089-13230 GCA_032355825.1 Melanodrymia aurantiaca
CAGGTCAATGTCTAGGAGCAAGTAATGCAGGTCAATGTCTAGGAGCAAGTAATGCAGGTCAATGTCTAGGAGCAAGTAATGCAGGTCAATGTCTAGGAGCAAGTCATGCAGGTCAATGTCTAGGAGCAAGTAATGCAGGTCAATGTCTAGGAGAGGAATATAGCTCAGTGGTTAGAGCTTTTGCCTGTATCCTTCTTAGTAGGCCAGTTTTGTTTCTAGTTTTACATCATGACTGGTACATCAAAAGTAATATCTGTCTGCATAAAAAAGCATATAAAATATCCTTTGCTGCTAATAAAAAAAGAGTAACCTATGTGGTGGTAGCATATTCTTCTGAAACCTTGTCAAAATTGTTGTACATTTGACCTCCAATCGCCAATCATTAAATTAATGTGCTAGTGGTGTCGTTAAAAATGCAGTTCTATTATTATGTAGGTCAATAATAAGTGCTGATTATGTTCTGGTGCAATTTTTGTATTTCAGCTCTAAGAGCTTGTGTATGTTTTACTCTTGGCGATTGTCATTTTAATTATATTCAGGTATTATTTTTACATTTCAGATCTAAGACGGCTTGATGTTGATTGTTTAACTTTAGGCCAGTACATGCAACCAACGAAAAGGCATCTTACAGTAAGAGAAACATCTTTTTACTGGACCAATCTCAGCTAATCATCTCTTTATCAACTATGCATACACATTTTCATTAATTTAAATATTTGTGAAGCGAACACATTTGGTGGTTTTTCTATCAATTTCCATCTTTAGATATTTTTCAAATTTTATACCATTTCATTGACAAGTAAATCTGGGTTAGAAAAACTACTACCCGACAGGTTTCTGATTCGTTGACGCGAGACTGGCATATATTTTTGTGTTAGTAGGGCAATATAGGGCATATTGATTAATTAATCAATGTTTATTTCAACACATGGCCTATTCTACAAAAAAGAAAAGAAAAAAAAAGTGTTTTAAGGCTGTGGTGTGTCCTATCCTGTCTGTACATATAAAAGTGCACAGAAAAGATCCCTTGCTGTTATTCGAAGAAGAGTAGCCTATGATAAAATTATTTTATATTGTTCAACATTTACTTCTAATATCCTGATGAAATTATACCCGTTTCAGGTAAAGGAATACGTTCATCCTGATAAGTTTGAATATTGGAAAGATATCGGAAACAAGATGGGATTTAGCTATACTGCCAGTGGTCCACTGGTTAGATCTTCCTACAAAGCAGGTGAGAGCGTAATAGTACTGTAATAGTCAAATCAAGGTGATTTGCAGTTTTATGAGTTAATATTGATTATAATATATTGGAGATTTGTGGATCAGATGAATTCTCGCTCGACATACTTCTAAATATAGGAAGTGACGTACAAGCTAGAATTTAGCACCTACTTAATATATAACCCAATTTTACCCTCAGTTTGACGATTAATTAAACTATACCACATGTAACCAACACCACATTTTAACATATTTATACTGTTATATACTATCTAAATCAATGTATCTTTTACCACCAGTCTCCATGGTGTAGTGGTCAAAACTGGTAAGTACTGGGTTCAAATCCCACTAGAGGCGATGTAATTTTTAATCGCAGTACCAGCTCCAAACCAAGGTAGATGTATACCAATTACTGGTTAACAAAGGCAGTGGTATGTGCTGCCCTGTCTGTGGGAGAGTGCATATAAAATATCTCTTGCTGTTTAGTAATAAACAGTGGGTTTTCTCTCGCATACTAACATTAACTTCTGGCCTGGACAGGCAGTTGAGGAAGCTGGACAGCATAACCAGGATGTGCATGCTTGAATCTTAATTGGATACAAGCACCTAAATAAGTTATAGCCAACTCATTTACCATTTACATTGTTTCATGAAAACATTTGTTTTTCAAATATTTTATTTTCCCTTTCAGGTGAATTTTTCATCAAGAATCTCTTGGACAGGCGAGAAAAGAAAGAAAGCATATAGAACAAGTCAAATGAGTCACATATATTGTTCCATTCAGTGTTGAGTGTGTGGAAACATTGACAACAATGTTGTTTTGAAGATAAGGTCGATTTCACCGGTGACCTACAATGTACACTATATATTGTGTTTTGTTATTTGACCGAATTGGGTCACATTATTGGTGCGTAGTCACATTAGTCAGATAGATCTGATTAGTAACGTCTACTTAACAATAATATCGGAATTGGGAAAGTACTTTTGTTATGGACACGAACATGCAGGCTGTGATAAAATTATTAATATTATTGTTTTTCCCTATAGTGCAATACATATTAATAAATAAACATAGTTTTATCAAAATATTTGTTTTTAACTGAATATAGCAGACACAAAAGTTCCATTCACAATCAAACATTGTTGAATTTTATCCAATCAATGTTGTTTATTGCACATTGAATTTTTCATTATCATGATAATCAAATTTATTATTAACTCCACATTAATATTATTTTAATGTACATCTTCATCAGTTTTATATCATAAGTGCAAGCATAATTATGCATTATCCATTAAGGTATAATCAATTCCCAGTAATAAGTTTACTGATGGGTTGTTAGCTCACATTATGAAACCATTCAGCTATTCTGTCTACAAAGTATTACTGTTCGAAAGAACATTTGATTAATATTGCAGTAATAAAATACATATCAACTATTCTGTAGGAAATATTTGTCTTTTGTTCATCAAATGATAAATCTCACCAGTGCATACATGACTATTGCAGAAACAATTCACAAAATAATATGCACATATAATTGATTAAATCTACAACACAATCTCAAATTGCACAATTATAAATTTAAAAAAATTATTTATATTTATAAAAGTGATATCACATTTGGATAAAGCTATCTAAAAAGTACATTTACATTGTAATGATTGTTTTAGTACCACAGAATTGCAATGTGTGCATGAAGACCATTTATAACATTGTGGAAGAAGAGATTTTAAAAAATATTATTTTCCCCTTTTGGGTGCCTCCAGTCAGAGGGCAGAATGACCAACTGACCATGTTGTTTCTAGAAGGGTCAAAAAAGCTTTTCATCAACTTTAGTTGCAAATTGGACTTCCTTCCTGGAGACAAATTGGGGAGGGGTGGGGGAGACAAATTGGGGAGGGGCGGGGGACCCAACTGGATGGCAATAAGGCATGTGAGTTCAGATCAGGTGAATATAAAGTCAAACTTTGTATACAGAATTAGGTGTTTTTTTCTCAATATTTTATAGTATAGAAATATAAATATGATTAAACATATCTGCAAATTTGGATATTGTGAAATGTGCAATTACCATACTACAGGCTCAAACCCAACAAGTAGCAGTAAAATAATTTTTGGTGGATTATATCAATAGGAACAGAATTTATTAAAGAAATAAATGTATTTTAAAAAATTGCTTTTGTACACAAAATTGATGAAGACTATCAAACAGTCACTGGAGAACTCATATTGACTAGACAAAGTTTGCTATACATAATAAATAATACATATTCTATAATCATAACATAAAGATACATTTTTACACTTTTACAAACAAACCTTTCTTTCATATACAGCCATGGATCTATATTATATATGTAATGTTTCTCAGAAAGGACAGTACATCCCATAAACTGTGATAAACCAGTCAGGAGCACTGGGTTTGAGGTGGGGTTGGAGTTTTTCACTAATGGGGGTTGGGGATCAAAACCCACACAAATACAAATAATTGTAAAAATGAACAAATTCTTCAAGCTTACGATCATATTAAATTGTGAAGAAGAAAACAATATTTACTTTTGCATTATAATATTAGCTCTTTAAAAGAATGACAAGTGTTTTGATATCATGTGTCCATATGTAGAAAGCCCATAGCGATAATTCTGCAGATTTGGGTTGTCTATGAAGAAACAGTGAACCTTAAATAGCAAAAGTTATTTTTTATGGTTCTGCTTAGCAGCACACATACAAAAAGGAAGTTCACGGATCGGAATGTTTGTGTTCATCATTCGGTTGCAAAGGTGACATATCCTTGACTTGAGAAGTGTTATCGTTTCCCTCGTCAGGAGTCGGTGCTTGTGTACTGTGCGGTTCCTCTTCACTACTAACAATTCCACACTTGTTAGTGATGTCTTCTTCATTACTAACAGTTCCGCACTTGTTAGTGATGTCTTCTTCATTACTAACAGTTCCACACTTGTTAGTGATGTCTTCTTCATTACTAACAGTTCCGCACTTGTTAGTGATATCTTCTTCACTGAGGTCATCGTGGTTATCAAGAGATCCCGTTCCTTCTTCTCCCACTTTGGTTTCCTCGTTATCCACGTAGATGATGTCTTCAGGATCAGGAGGCTTCGGCAGAAACTCTTCTTCAGGACACACGATGTCCCACACATGTCTAGCCTGACAATACAACAAACAATGCGAGAATTATTTCTCACAAAATACAAATTATGTTGAAATGAGAATTAACACCTTCCACTTGCATATTTTAAGTATGTATTTAAATTATAAAATTGCTGGTTAAATGAGAAACAAAATAATCAGATAAAATATATATAAAATTGTCTTGTACATCTTGAGAATAATTTTTTTATCAAAAAAGGTAAATATGACCACTCACTGATTCTACTACGGTATCCATATCCAATTCAGTGCTTGGGCCCGGCATAATGTACACATTGTCGGGTTTGCTTTCGGTCTCCTTCATGTTAGACAAGTCTTGTTGTGTAAAGTACAAAGACCACAAGATCGATGGTTTGCTTTTATCTGAGGAATACACAATAATATTCAGTTAAATGAATCAAAATACAATAATATATAAAATTCCTTTTTTAACTTCAAATTTGTACAAATAAATGTGTGAGGTGGTGTTGGGAATGATTGATAAAGTAGTGTTATTTATATGTTGAAAACATTGGATGGACCTAATTAAATTAAAATGGCAACACAACAAGTTGCTTTTTAACTTGCTACATGTAACCCTGTGACATCAAATGGCTGCCATTTTATATTCATGTAATTTTTATGGGCATTATTTTCTATTATTCGAAGTATGACACAGAAGGTAGCAATTGAATTGGATAACGTGCGTGATATTTCTAGAATACAAAATGAGTTTTACCGTCTTCACTAGAAAAGAGAGTTGTAACAGTTCCAGCTAGATCTGCTTCTGCTTCGAGTTCTCCCTTCCGTGTTACGTGCACAACATCTGTGAAGGAAATTAGTCTTTGACAAAAGCATCTTCAAATTGGTTTTTATACTAGTTGAATAAAATTCATTGTTAAAATCTCAAAAACATTTTACATGAATATTCAAAGTTTCTACCTCCATTATATGAATAGACTGGAAATATGTACCACAAAGCAAAGACTTTTCCAATAATTAGCGTCATTATCGTGTTATGTTTTCATTGATGATACATATCAATGTCTATAACATACCAATATCTTAATATATAATTTGCTGTCATAAGTCTGTCATACCTATCTTAAATTAGCTGCCAGTGCTGCGCACCTGTGTCATAAGAAGTCTATACAACTATCACTAATCTCCACGACTTACTCATATCCCTAGGACACACCATGGATGACGGTGGCAACTCCAGGACAGTGGTTGGATTTTGGTGTCCAGCACTTTTTTCAGGTATCGAGTAAAGCAGAGAAAGCTAAAAATAACAGTTAAGAAAAAGTCACTCATATATTTTTATTTTTCAAGAAGCAGACAACACAAATCTTGAAACAGGTTAAAGTGTTGATCCTTTCACCTACATGTATCCTGGACTGAAAGCTGTCTGTTGTGTCCCGAGTAGAGAATGGAGTGAATTTGGAATGGGAAGTAAATTTTCTATGTACAGTGTATAAGTGACGTCACATGAGCATCCCCTAGTGACATGGTCAAACAAACAATCGATAATAAGATCTAACAATAAAATACATGTGACTTTAATTACATCAACTGATGGCCATTCATTTATTCAGAGTATTTTGTCAACATATATCTTTGGTTACAAAATAGGCTATGATGCTATATTTTATTTCAAGTCTATCACGAGATGTTGAACTGAATTGAGAATTTCAACAGCAATTGACAACAAATACATAGCATCTAGTGACATTCAATTGTGTCAGTCAATGATACAACTCCAAATCTCAGATATCGAAAACTTATTATTACTTTGACAACACAAGCCATTTCTACAATACTCTGCAACATGTAAAACTGTTACCTCGGTGGCATCTTCATGGAGAATAGATTTGTCTGTCAACAAAATGCCACGTGATACAAAGGATCTGAAAAGAATGAATGAATGATTTGAAGTTTAAAGTCGCTTCAGGATTATTTCACCTATATGCGAATCTGAAAAGAAGTACATGTACCAGTAAAATAAGTGAGGCATAAACATACATGTAGACTAGTGATATTTCAACAGATAAGGAACATGATGGACATCTTTGTAATAATGTGACTGGACTGCATGGGTTTACCTAATTATACAGGTATGTGAAGTTCTGGTGACCCAAGTTAACTGTGTCTCCCATTTCATTGGCCTTCAAAGAAGTTAAAAAGTAAAAAATATAAAAAGAGTACTTTTTATAATAGACATTCCACCATTGTTAATAACAATTACAGACCATAAGTTCATAACACAATATGTCCAAGTAGGTATGTGTGTGTGAAACGGGTGTATCACAAGCATTCGATTGCAATATTTTGCCATGGGTTTCAGCGTTATATAGCAACCTCTGAATTTTGTTTTTGATGTGCAGTTACAATATGCAATGTTTGTGAAGCCTTTTTTTATTACAGGAAGTACACCTGGTTATAGCGTGACATCATACTACAATTGTATCAGACATGATGATCTTGTATTAGAGATGAAGGCTGCTTTAACACTGCATTTCAATATGTGATTTACTAAATATTTAGTTAAAATGTTTATTTAGGAGTTAAAGGATAAAGAGAATTCATTACTTGTGTTTTTTAATATGGAAAATATCTTCTTAATCTAGTTAATCTGCATTGATCTCAGCAGAGCCTCAACCAATACCGATTAACCTAAAAATCCACTAAAAATAATCTTCCAAAATAAAGATCAACACATTATGTGAGCACCAGTCTATTTATTTATACATTGACATGATCACACTGTGACAATAATGGATCATACATACATCATCATTATACATGTCAATGTGTTTCACAATCTGCACAACATTACGATTGTGTTTGACCCCCTCTCTCCACTTCTAATCCTAACATAAAACATTGATCAACTGTGGACTATTTTTACATGAAAAGCAATATTAAAGTATCTATTACTTTATATCATCTAAAATAATAATTACCAGATAGAATATGTTACAGGATACAAATACACCATGTAATACTGAACATAATATATAACAAAATACAGAATAGAGCATGATATAATATGATACTGTATAACAATACAGTATACATGTACATGTATTGTATAATATAGGCCTAATATACAAAACAAGCACACTTCTAGTCATGGGATACGGCATATAGGCCCCTACAGTCACTGTATTCCGTATTCTATGACTACAAGTAGGCCTATACAGTACATGTATATATTATTGTATATGTATTAGAAACATACTGTCAGGGATGTTTTACATGTATTTGTAATATATTATTATTATTAATCTATATAGCTTCTTTAAGAAGCAACAGGTCAAATAGCCCTCATACGAAACAGTCCTGAAATAATTTGTTAAAACAACCCCAAAAAGGTCAAAACAGCCAAATTGCTATTAGTCAAAATCAACATGATTAGAAATAGCATCACATAAAAACAATAAAGTTCAAATGTGTTCATGTACTGTTCCTATACATGTATAGGATATAAATATTTCAACAATAATTATAGTCATGTATTCAGAACAGTTCCATAAGTTAATTTTGAGTTTAATGACCATGTATGTCATTCATTGTTTATTTCTTGAAAAGATCCATATCTGCTAAAACATTAACTGGTAATAAACTTATTGAACACACTATAAATCATGATATGGTAAACACAGGTAAGGATAAAGTTTGTTTATAACAATGCTACTGGAACACATTGATCATTATTAATCAGCAGTTATAGGATGTCAAACGCAGTTATATTGACACAGATACATTTTTTTGTTTAACAACACCACTGGAACATGTTGATCTATAATCAGTGGTTATTGGATTTCAACCGCATGGTTATATCAACACTTTGTCACAAAGGAAACCTGCTCCCATCACATAGGCCAGTTGTAGTGTATTGAGTTCACCGTGTACTGTGTGACAATGACTTCTCACTACCTTAGACAATGAATGGTCCCCATGTTCTAGCACATGTATGTTGCGCATGCGCACTTGAATAAATATGAAGTTTCGGCCATGTTCTTGTTCAATTTGTTTTGTGGTAACAAACACCACAATTTGCGACGAGGATAGGATACGCTTACAAAATACCAGCAAGGGATCTTTTATTTGGAATTTTCCCACCAGTCTTTGATGGACCAGTCAATCCAATTGGAAACAACCCAATGGGTAAACACAAACAGTCATAACATTACACTAAGTCTTGTACAACATGGGTTGATGCCAGACAACACACTGCATGTGTTAAACACACTGGCTGAGATATCACTTGCATGAAGTCTTGTTCAATACACATAGAATACAACACTGCATGTGTTAAACACACTGGCTGAGATGTGACTTACTCAAGTCTTGTTCAATACACATAGAATACAACACTGCATGTGTTAAACACACTGGCTGAGATATCACTTGCACAAGTCTTGTTCAATTCACATAGAATATAATACACTGCATGTGTTAAACACACCGACTGAGATATCACTTGCACAAGTCTTGTTCAATACACATAGAATACATCACACTAGATGTGTTAAACACACTGATACCAAACTACTATCTACATATGTATTTTTCCAGGTAGTGGTCCAAATCATCAGCACAATAGAGAAACAATGTTGTGTAACGTATGTAGTTATTAAATATTACCAGGTAAATGGAAGTAAAACACATCAAGCATTCATGTATTCAACCAAACCAACGCCAAACCAACGCTAAACCAACCACACATGTACTCGAAACGTGATGTTTGTTCCATATCACATTCAGCATTTGAAAGTTTGTTCAAATCAAATCCATATCTTCCTCTGAAAGTGTGCCCTCATCATCATCATCATCATCATCGTCATCCTGGCTGTCAGTATCATCATCATCATAGTAGTCACTGTGACTGTTTATTATACCTACAACTACATTCTCCGACCTCAGCTGTGTGATTTCCTCTGCTTGGGCGGCTGCGTATTCGTAGTACATGTTACGAATGCCCTCCGTAACGGCCATGCGCAGTCGCAGAGTATACCGGAATGATCGGTGGTTCTGTCGGCTCGCCTTGTCGTACCGTGCAGACAAATCATCCAGACGTCTGTTAAGGAAAACTATCTGCTCACACGCCTTCCCAAACGACTTCTCAGCATCCTGGAGTCTCGTAGAAATATCAGTAGACATCATGCGACTCAGACTTGTTTCAAACACAATGTAGCAACCGTGAGAGATTCTTGTCTTGCTTCAAACACAATTTAGTAAACTTGTATTCAATTGTAACAGTAGAGTTGAATCTAATTCACTTTTTAAATCATCAGTTAAATATAATGAAAGACATAGAAATAACAGCTTTAGTCAATGATCTGTAAAAATGTTACTGTGTTAACGTGGAAGGCTGAGACTTGCTTATTAATTAACTGAATTATACAGTTCAAATGTTGCCATGTTAACACTTTCAAGGCTGAGACTGGAATAAATGAATAGGACTTCTTCAATGGCTGCTAACAGTAGCACGGGAACAGAAAAGAGGTATTTGCACTCAACAACACAAACACAGCAGCCAGTTATAGGTGTATATCTGAAGCAGTAAATTGCCAAACAACAAGCCACACAGGGCAGGGCAATCAACAAGAACAACATACATGAGGATTATCTGCTCTGATCTGTCAACTAACACTCCTACAAGATCAACTGCTAGTCATACCCATGGATGGCCTCTTATTGTTAAACCAGCCATCCAGGATGTACTGCTTTGTAAGCTGTTAAATTTGTCTCTTTTGAAATCATGTAATCACAACATGTCATTGTATGGAGTGTATGGAGTAACATATGCCAAAGTGCATTAAGACGCATTGTTTGATTATTAAAATTATACATTTTAATGTAGTTTTATTTTAATATTTATTTGCATTTTGTTATTATTCTAGGACGTGGCCTGGCCACGGATGGGTGAGTAATGGGGATCTACCTTGCATCCCCCTTCTTGACAAATAATTTTTTTTTATACCCAGTATCTTTAGATATATACTAGTTATTATTGTGATATTTTCTATGACATAAATTTGGCAATGATTTCATGGGGTTAAACTTAAAGGTACCTATCAGACCAAATTTTGGATAGAATTTTTTTTATTTTAGGTTTAGTTCAAATCCAGTGATCGAAAAGAAGAAGAAGATCAAATCCACATCAAATAAACAGTAACACTTAGAAATCTAAAGTCTGCCTATTGTGATCTCCTTCATGAATAATACTAATCAACATAGGCTTTACCTCCTCGTGACATTGTGAGTGAACGTTTTAACAACGGGCTATCTCAGCAATATACCTCTCAACTAACTATTGTCACACTTTACTTTCAGCTTCTCATTTTCATTTGCATTTCAGCATCATACACTAACTGCTACTCTAAAACGTATAAAGTAAAACAGAGTAACTTACCCATCTGTGTGTAGGTATTCCGGAGGGGAGTACGTAGGTCCAAGTATAACATGTCTGGATAATAAAAATACCTCTGTAAATATTTAAACAATTCATAATTGAAACCAACAATATGTGAACCGTTCTGGAAAAACAAGTGACATGCTGCAAGGTTCTATATTTATAGTGAAACATGCACGTTATCTTCTTTGAGTGAAAACAATACCCGTTTTATTTAAACTGTCATCTCAAACTACATTTATTTAATTGAATCAACTTTAAACACTTCTAATTATTATGTTTAGTCAGGGTTATGATTGAGTGTTTTAAATCATATTGAGATCTAGAACTGGCCCCATGCACCCCACT
>JAULBR010085219.1:0-13229 GCA_032355825.1 Melanodrymia aurantiaca
AATTCGTTGTACAAATTCACAGCCTGAACTTCATCGCCTTGTAGCCCTCTATCGGTGCTAAGGGGGAGAATACTCTACATGGCCTATTTTGAAGCCAGGAATATACCCTATTGGTTAGAGTATCTAAGATAGAACAGACAAAATTACTTTGTAACTTAGTTACTTTACATATTTAATATAGTTCATATAGTGAGGACATAATATTGTCTAGATAGAGAACACATTTACACGCAATTATGGATAATTATTGTGCATTTTGTTTTTATAGGAAAAGTAAAAGGCAAACTAATTGCAGAACATGAGAAAGAAGATCTAGCAGAACCATTGGTAAAAAGGATACTACCGAAGTATGTATTTGTTTTGTAGTTTAATCAATGCTATTTGCTTGAAGAAAACAGCCATATTTTAAATAATCATTATAATTATATCTGTTTTACAACAGTAAATATTACAATAGTTACTTTCAAAGACATTTTGTTCAGTATAGTTGTGGAATGTCAGTTATATATCTACATAATACTGAATAATTGATTTGTCGATTGTTTTTATAAACTTGTAGGTAAATATAACATTGATGGATATTTGTTGTGCCGTTTGAGGACGTTAGTCCTCTGAACAAATGTCAAACAAATTCAATGCATTAAACTATGTTTCTTTCTCTTTGATGCATAATTATGTTACACATTGCAATATAGTTCCTATGTAAATAACATGCATGTGAAATGTCCTAAGCAAAATGGAACTTCCGCATACAGAAGTAAGTCCATATGGCGTATCCGACAAACATGTTTTAAAAAGAAACCAAAACTATTACATGGTTGTAAATATTTATTACAGCTTGTCTGTTGTCGTGGATGGCCCATTTTCGAGTTCGCTGGAAGGTGTTCTAAGGCAAAGGATTGTCCTATGTGTTGGTGGGGGAATTGGCATCACACCATTTTTGTCCGTCTTGGGCGTATTAAGGTGTGTAATGTTCACTTTAATTGATGTCCTTCTTAATAACATTAGACCGGCCTCCGTGGTGCAGTGGTTAACGCTACGGACTTCAGGCTGGTATTTTCTCAGTATCGACTCCAAACCCAGGCTCAATGGGTAGGTATAATACCACTTATACCGACCAGTGTCCATAACTGGTTTAACAAAGGCCTTGGTATGTGCTAACCTCTCTGTGGGAAAGTGCATATGAAAGATCCCTGGCTACTTATCAATTTGGAGTAGCGGGTTTCCTCTCTCATATTAACACTAACTTCTGTCCTGGACAGGCAGTCGAGGCAGTTGGATTGCGTAACCGTGACAAACGTGTTTGAACCTTAATTATATACAAGCACGTAAATATTAATTTTAGTAACAAAAATACTGTATTAGCTACACGTGTTATAAATATAATTAGATGCATAAGTTGGGTACCGGCCTCCGTGGTGTTCTGGTTAATAACGCTGCGGACTTCAGGATGGTAGGTGCTGGGTTCGAATACCATTCGTGCAAATAGGATTTTTAATCCCAGTACCGACTCCAACCCAGAGTGGGTGTTCCGCAAGGCACAATGGGTAGGTCAGGTGTACTTCCATTTACAACGACCAGTCCTGCAAATGGGATTTTTAATCCCAGTACCGACTCCAACCCAGAGTGGGTGTTCCGCAAGGCACAATGGGTAGGTCAGGTGCACTTCCATTTACACCGACCAGTCCTGTCTATGGGAAAGTGCCTATAAAAGATCCCTTGCTACTTATCTATTCTGAGTAGCGGGTTTCATCTATCATACTAACAATAACTTATGTCCAGGGGCCGGTTTAATGGAGAGGTTATAACGTCACTTGCTACAGCGTTAGGCATAACATTACACTAGGATTGCGTAAATGAGAATATTTGAGGACAATGAAGCGGTCACAGAGGTCAATTTAGTATCGTGGCCGCTGCTATCGATACACACAACTGTGGCAGCGAAATCGTTAGGACAACGTTGCGCTATCGTTACGTTAAGCAACTCTCATTAAACCTCCCCCCCTGGACAAGCATTCAAGTCAGCTTGACCATGACACACGTGCTTGAACCTATTACACCGGCATTAGGACAATATTACGCTATCGTTACGTTAAGCAACGCTCATTAAACCGGCCCTTGGACAAGCATTCAAGTCAGCTTGAACCTTAATTGGATATAAGCACGTAAATAAGTTTTAACTAAGTTCGGTGGCACTCGTCTTCAAACACGGGTCTGCACTGTTAAAGCCTCTGATTCGAGTTTAACATTGATGAGTCATCATTATGACGCAACCAGTGTTACCCGACTGGTTTATCAAATTCCGTGGTGTGTGTTATCCTGTCTATAGGATGGTGCACATAAAAAAAACCTTGCTGTTTTTCTTTAAGAGTAGCCCACGAAGCGGCGACAGCGGGTTTCCTTTGAGACCATGTGTCAATATAACCATGCATCTGACGTCCAATAACCGCTGATTTATAATCGATGTTTTTCTAGTGGCGTCGTTAAATAAAACACTCTTTTCTTTTTTAAATAATAAAAAATTAAATAAATTAAAAAAATAAAACAAACTTTACTTCTTAAAACAATGAATCAAACATTCAAATAATATTTGTGTGCCTGTTTTCAGAGTGCGGCGACCCGTTCACCCCACCTAACATGGCGTACGATGTGGCGATACAGCAGAAAACTGGACGATTCAGCCATAGAGACGTGGTTACGTTCCGCTGTACTGTATTCGGTGAAGTTGTCATTGGACAGGCCAATCATTCAGCACGGTGTATGCCCAGTGGAAAGTGGTCGACTTTACCCGTTTGTAAAAGTAGGTTGAACACGAGGCATTTGGAAATTATCTATCTAGCTAGTGAGGCGTAGCACTGCACATAGGGCATCTGCCTCGGGCCCGATGGATCGAAGGATCTATCCTCCTCAGAGGACTGAATGGGTTATTTTCCGTTCCAACCAGTGATTCGTGACTGGTCTATCAAAGGCTGTGGTGTGTGTTATCCTGTCTGTAGGAAAATGCACATAAATGACCCCTTGCTGTTATTCGAAGAAGAGTAGCCTATGTGGCGGCAGCTGGTTTCCGTGATCCACGACTGGTCTATCAAAGGTTGTGGTATGTGCTATCCTGTCTGATTAATAATCAATGTGTTCTAGTTGTGTCGTTAAACAAACTTTTGGATTGCAGAACACACAGTTTTCAATTATGTCTAGTTGAGTCTTCACTTCTATGTTTAACTTGCTATAATTAATTTAAAATATGTTGTTTACCCGACAGATCTTTGCGCGAGTGGCTGGTATATGAAGGGAGACAACTGTTACAGAGTGTTCGATTCCGCTGTGGCATTCTGGGATGGCTATGACTCGTGTCTGAGTAACAATGCCAGCATCCTTAATGTAGAGAATGAAACAGATTTGAGTTTCATAGCTGAATACAGGTAACTTTTAACACTTTCGTCAAGCTGTTAAATTAAACATTTTACCAGACAGCATATCGAAAAGTAAATAATTTCCTTTGCCGCTGTTTTGGCAAAATCCACCGGGAACTCTGAGGATGTGCTCAAGACAGACGTGCTTGAACCTTCAGTGGATGTAAGCACGTGCCAAATGGTTGAATGATTCATTTCCCTTAAGTGCAACCCACACAGCAGCAATTAGCTTAGGCAGAATTATTTCAAATCCAGTGAAGAGCAAATACCTTTTGTGTGTGCATAATGTTAGCTAAGTTTTTTTTCATTCGAGGCTTTAAGTCAAATAATTATACATTGTGTTTGATATTTTCTGCCTGACGTGCCTGAAAAAACCTTACATGTGTGTCTGATTGAAGCAAAATGGTTGCATGATGTTTAGAAGCTAGCCAATGGAGGCACGTTCTCACATCACATGATCAGAAAATTGGCCAATGGGGGCACGTTCTCACATCACATGATCAGAATCTGGCCAATGTAGGCACGTTCTCACATCACATGATCAGAATCTGGCCAATGGAGGCACATTCTCACATCACATGATCAGAATCTGGCCAATGGAGGCACGTTCTCACATCACATGATCAGAATCTGGCCAATGGAGGCACGTTCTCATATCACATGATCAGAATCTGGCCAATGGAGGCACGTTCTCACATCACATGATAAGAATCAAATCTACAGGAAATATTCTTGAATGAATTTGGCCTATGCATAGCTTTATGGCGAATTTTAGATTAAACATTTAAACAGGAAAATGATATTGCTATGGTTACAAACTGGACCATATTATAAAATCTTCTCATACTAACCGTATGATGACAAAACTTCGATTTTGGAAATATTAGTTTTTCTATTTTTATAATTTAAATATTTCACAATTTCTTCACTATGTGTTTGGGTTTATGTTTTCAGAATTGCTCGAAATATTGATACAAATATTTTCTGGCTCGGCCTGTTTTCTGACCTCGGCGTTTGGAGATGGACAGAACGCTTTGTCGGCAATATGAGCATCTTGAACACTGTTATTAATACGTCACTTGTGTCTGCTGACCCTGACCTTGCTATGACCTTCAACTTTGACACGATGAAACATGCTGAGAATCCAGTCAGCAATGCTGCTGCATATATCTGTAAACAAGCAGTGCTAAGTAAGTTGCTGAGTCATGGCCGTCAAATAAGAGATCAAAATAATTACATTAAAACTAAAAAACTTCAACAATCTGAAGCAAAATTAATAGTTATATTTTTATTGCACTTGCATTGTGTCTAATAATATAATCAACATAAATAATTGTTAAATAAATATACCTCTATAATCATTTGCCACATTTGTTGCGATATTATGATAATCTGATCACAAACCAAAGTTTACTTGTATTAAATACTTTAGTCAGCAATAAAGGTCTACTTTTGTCTTATTTTCTGTTTAGACATAAAAATATAGTTATAAATGTTATAAAATGTATCCAGTATGTAGCACTCGATAGTTAATTTGTGCAACTGACTGCATTACAAGGTCAATATTTCAAAGTTCTATAAATCAGACTCAAATGTAGGATTCTCTACGGAAAGGTAATTTTAGGGGGACATTTTAACTTCAATAGCAAACATATATAATAATTCTTTCAAATTGTGGACCAAATAATGGTACTTTAAAAAAAAGAGAGTCCGTTGTGGGTTTGTTGGAACAGATTTTTTGAGAAAATTGGAACTTCAATAGCAAATATTAAATAAGTTGATCAAATGGTTAACCAAATATGGTACTTTAAAATAAATTCCCATGGTGGTTTGGTCAAACACTTCATGGGGGTGGGGTTTCATTTGAGCCACCATAAATTTGTGCCAGCATTACATGTAATTTACCAATAAAGCAGAGAATGACGTTTGTTCTGTTTTAGAATTGGCATGTCCAGATGGTTGGTACTACTTCAACGAGTCATGCTACTCTATTGTCGCGACACCAGCTCTCGTCACTGCCGCAGAATCAACATGTACTGCTCTAGGAGCAACACTGGCCAGCTTCCAGTCAGCCATGGACCTCGATATGATTAGCTGGATGTGGTAAGACCGTACCTACATAAATTATAGTAAAGTCCAAAAACGTCTGATGCTTAGAACTACATTTACTTAAAGGACTAATAACACATAGAATAACGTTAATGTATTGAAAAGTTACATATCCAAAGTATCAATACACATTATACAGTTTAATAAATGGAAATTTTGTCTTTTCACAATAAATTGAACAGTGTGTTTCTTCCTGGTTTATGCAAACCGACATTTTGTCAATAAAAGAGTTGTCTTCCCTTGCCGGACGTTATTCGAACTGTGGTCAACTGAGTAAGAACGGTCATAATACTTCTACTAGAAGCCAGAATGAAAATGGACCCAGGAAGCCATTCAGGCAGTGAGGTGCGTTATTCAACAGACAGTTACTTTGAGTCATATTATATTGACAATGACCAGACGCATTAGTTTGTAGGACACGCCGCTTTGGTACAGTTTCAATTCGAACCAGAATTAATATGTGTGACATGGAATCATGACCGCAGGTGATTGGTCTAAAAGCCTTGCCTGAGCATTCCTTCAAAGAGAATCAATCATTTGCCATTTCAGTGCTAAAAGTGCGATCATGTGACAATGGAGTGAATCGGGCTATATGCAAATTCATTTGCTAAATAAACAAGAGAACACACTCCTTGTTTAGCTACATAAGTGTATTTATTACCTCCGTGGGCATTCTAACCGGGGAAAAAAAAAATCATAGTTTGTCACTGAGCAATTATCCACATTGGTATAACAAGTATTAACAACGTGTCATTTGATTGGGTTGTTAAAACCATTCCAGCCACTGACAGGAAACGTTAATAAAATATGTCGTCATAAATTGTAAACATGACGTCATGTATATTGCGGAGAACTAGGCACACAAAAAAATTCTGCATTACATTGACGTCAATTGTGTTTTGAAAAGCACTTCACAATGAAATGTCTGGAGTAATAAATAGTTTAAGTCCCTCATGAAATAATTTTCATTTTAATGACTCGCAAAATCTCGTGACAAATCAAAATTAGTTCGTTTGGGACTTAAACTTGATAATACAGGGTAGCTCGTTTAATATCCTCTATACATTTATTATATGATTATATGAATAAAATATTTGAACTAAATATGAAATGAATGTGATATGATAGTACCAGTTAAATTATACACGAGATTTCGCCATCCTGAACACATCTCAGGTAAGTGATGTCAGGGTGTTACAGTCAAACCTGTCTTAAGCAGCCACCTAAAAGTGTAACAAAATGTGGCCTCTTAAGACAGGTGGCTGCTTAATACAGGTCATAATTCACTAAAATTGATGATTTGGTAGAATATAATGGTGACCCCTTAAGACAGGTGTCTGCTTAATACAGGTGGCCGCTCAAGCAGATTTGACTGTAGATATACAATATAATTTATCTTTAAACTTATTTAAACCGTGACAACAAAATGTCACTAACATCGAAAACATGCTTTAGAGGTAAATTAGACAAGGCCACTCATACTGTATATGGTTTAGACAAGTCCAGTCATATTATATGTGGTTTACACAAGCCAATTGATATTTTTAGACAAATCAAATGCACTGGATTTGGTTTAGGCAAGTCCAAAGACATTAAAACAAGTTCAACTGAATTGAATTGGTTTAGACATTTGACTATGGGAAGGTTAGTTTGTTTTAGACAAATTCAGAGTGCACTCATAATGAATTTTGTTTAGACAAGTCAACAGACATTGCAACTACCACTAGACTTACAACATTCAGACCATGTACATGTAATAATTGTACAATTTTAGAGCCTAGGCTCAGTCACATTTGAGTCTGATTTAATACTCTAATTTTTTTTTAATTATCACAGAATTTGATTGGCTTATAAATAATCATAAATTCTTATACTCACTGAAAAATGTGGTCGAACTTGGTCAGAAATGACACAGGTTTCATGAACAAGGTTTGAAAACTGTCAATGCTGTGGTCGTCTAGAATCTGAATGGCCAGTTGAGCTTCGTGCACCACCTTCAAAACAACCAGTCTACATGTACTATGATAGAGCTCAGTAGATAAAACTTAGTTTGTTTGTTTAACGACACAACTAGATACACATTGATTATTAATCAGTGATTATTGTATGTCAAACATACGGTTGTATTGACACTTGGTCACAGAGGAAACCCGCTGATGCCACATAGGCTACTCTTCTTCGAATAACAGCGAGAAATCTGTTATGTGCATATTCCCACAGACAGCACGGCCTTTGATAGACCAGTTGTGCATCACTGGTTGGAATGGGACATAACCCAATGGGAGGAGGATTGATCCTTCAACCCATCGAACCGCAGGAGGGCAGTTTACTGCTGGACTACGCCCCGCTGCCATAGCTTAGTAGAATGTTCAACAGCTGAGTGATTGTTGGGCGCCCACTATTGCACAGCTCTCTACAACCATGCTCATTAGATAGCTTTAAAAAAGCGTGGGGGTTCGACCCCCTAAACTCTCCAAACTGAATGCATGCCTGTTTACTCTTTCTTGTAACAGGCAACACAACTCCAATGGGATAAATGGGAGCATAAAAATACAATACAATATTGGAAAATGAAGTTAGAGACATTTTTTGTAATAGCTGGACAACAATGTAATTATGTTATTCAGCTTTAAATATGGGTGTTGACCATCATTTGGCAACTAAGAAAAGTACAACAAACTCAAACCTGACACACAAAAAGGTTATACAGTGAAACCCCTCTAAACCGAACACACTTGGGACCGAGTAAAATGTTCTGGTTAGAGGGGTGTTCGACTTTACTGAGATTTAAATACAACACATAAGGTTGTTTGGGACTTTGAAATATATTCGGTTTAGATGGTATTCCGGTTACTGAGGGTCCAGTTTAGAGGGGTTTCACTGTACATACAATGTCATGTACATAATAGAGATGATTAAATTCATAATTACACACCCTTTGAAAAAGTGACTTGTTCATTCCAGCACACAGATTAGTATAGCCGGAGTGGTCGACGAACACGACATCAAAGCCGTCCTGGAACTCAGACATGGAGGGACGGAGCTCATCACTTGAATCTGTACACAAGCTGATCGGCTTTTCACACCAGTCGGATAAAGCTGAAATTGAAAACGAAAATCTGAATGACTTTCCTAAACAGTCTGATAAAACTAAAATCGAAAAGATGAATGACCAGACGGATAAAATTGAAAAGGGAACTACAGACTGAATGGGTTTTCAGATTTGAATTTGATAAAATTATCAATCAAAACTGCAAGATGAATTTTTTTAAAGAAAAAAATACAAATGTGTGCATATTATATAACGGTGTGTGCTATCCTGTCTGTGGGAAAGTGCACATAAATTATTCCCATGCTGTTTTGAATTAAGAGTAGCCTATGTTGCAGCAGCTGGTTTCCTCTTCAACCAAGTGTCAACATAACCATGTGTTTGATGTCCACCTAGTGCTGATCAATAATCAATGTGTTCCAGTGATGTTGTTAAACAAACTGTTATCAGTACTCACAGAGTGCTAGTAGTGTTGTTCGAAAGACCTGGTAACTACTCATGAACTGATTTAAGCGCCGCTTAGACAACAGGTAGAGAACGAACATGGACAGGATAAATCCACTGAAGCAGCCGTAACCCTGAAACAAGAGAATCAAGTATATTTATTGTTTATATATACATTTAAACATATGGTCAAATAATAGCATGCAGCACATACCACCTGTTGAAATTAAATATTTTTGCCGTGTAATTTACTCAAGATTATGACTAAAGACGGTTCACCGTACCACACTGAGTTCATTCGGACATACAAGCTACGTTTTTAAATTAGGCGTATCATAAAATATTGTTTGTTTCCGGTTACCTGACTGAACCTAAATCTTTTTTCGTATGTCCACGAAAACCTTCCAAAACTATTAACACCTATTTAATATCCATAAATAAAATTATTTACCAAAATAAAATGTTTTTCCTACATAACTACCCTATATTTTTCCAGCATGTAATAGGAAACTAGTAACTTTTTTTCTTCAGCCTTAGCAGCAGTGTATCTTTATATAAAATTTCCCACAGACAGGATAGCACATGCCACCTGTGGACCGATGGTTGAACGTAGACACTTTTGCCATGTAATTTACTCAAGATGATGACTAAAGACGGTTCACCGTACCACACCGAGTTCATTCTGACATACAATCTATGTTTTCAAATTAGCAGCAGTGTATCTTCATATAAAATTTCCCACAGACAGGATAGCACATACCACACTGAGTTCTCTCTGACGTAGCCACACTTTGCACAGGACGACACCTTCCTTCAGACCAGATGAGCTGGCGAATACTTCTTCCAGCTCTGCTGTGTTGTCAGCCAGAGTGACGTCTCGCAGCATGACTGTGTTGTACAGAGGTGTCGGCACATCTACCGTATCTACAAAATAACAGTAAGCAGGGATTATTTTCTGGACAAGTTTTTCTATTAGTATTAGCCACTATTCCAAACAATTGAGTATCTTGAATAAAAATATTTAAGAGGCCAAGTTATACCAAATTACTAATATGTTTAGCCAAACTTTAAAAAAATTAGCCATTGATTAGTTTGGCTAACTACAGGGTATGCCTCAGCGGGTTTCCTCTGTGACCAAGTGTAAAAATAGCCGTACATTCGACATCCAATAATCGCTGATTAAAAATCAATGTGTTCCAGTGGTGCCCTTAAACAAATACTTTATCTTTGGAACTCCATTAACCAGAGAAATTTTGATATACACAATATAATATTTCACGGAAAGACTTTAAACTGATAGCTAGGATTTTCTATATGTTAGTACATTGAAACTATGTATACACGAACCATTGTTGTCTTCTATCACGTCTTTACCCTCCAACCAGTATTTTCTCACATTGTTCTTGCCTATATGGAAGCGGTTCAATTTGAATGATCCTGATTCTGGTACGACGTGAAGGTGAACTTCAAAGCCACGTGTACTGCCATCTGAGAGAAAAAACAACGAACAGGAAATAGACAGATTACATCTATATCATGCCATAATCTGGAACATTTTTCTAGGGTTTTTTTTTTTGGGGGAAAATAGGAAATAAATAAAGATAGAAAATAGGGAATTGTAGCGTTGGAGTAAATATAGTTTATAAAAAGATCTCAAAGGACAAAACCAAGATACCTTTAATATCCATTAGAAGAAATGGCCTCAAATGGTCACCATGGTGATAAGAAAACTGAAGGTTGTGTACAGTGCTCTCAGACTGCAGCCGAGATGCAATGGTCATCAGATAAAGTGCGCGCTTTTGGATGTAGCGATGATTCAGATGATCCTTGGCTTGAATGCATTCCTGAAACATACAGACAAATTATTCTTAAATGGCAAAATAACAGATTATTTTTTTTCCGTGACAACTCAAACGTGAATTTAAAGTTTTTTAAAAAGTACCATAAATTTGATTTTAAACTACATTTCATCGCCAAATTTAACTTTTAAGTCATTCTGTGTTGTATACCACTCTAATACAGGCCAAAAAAAACCATTCCTTCTCAAATAATTGTCTGAGTTATCAAAAAATAAGAAACTATATATCTTGAGACAACCAAACACTCAAGTATTTAATAGTGATTAAAAACTATAATTTCATGTACATTTTGTTAACAGAACATTTTATACACTTGTGTTGCTAAAACAAATAATAAAGGATCTTTTATGTGCAAATTCCCACAGACAGGAAAGCTCACACCACAGCCTTTGATAGACCAGTCATTGATTTGATGAGAAGGCAAAATTATATTTATGTTTATGAATCAGTCCTGCTAGCTCGTTAAATAAATCAGCAATGTATTAATTACCTTAGGCATTGTGACCATCAAGTCAACATGTACATCTGGTTTGACACTGGTGCCCAACAAGAAACTGCCAATTACGTCGACCGACCTCGGTGTAAGAAACTGGAAATTTCCTTTCTTGCTTTTTGGTTCCTGTATTACCGGAAATTCCAGTCCTTTTTTCCGTAACCAATTGGGAGCAGAAAGCTGAAATATGTAACAGTTAATATCAGACCTGTCAACCATGAACTCTTGCGTAAAATGAGACTTGGAAACAAAAAACAGGAGATTACATATAGACCAAAACGCAGGAGATTAAACATTATAAAAAACACTTAAAACATAGTTATACATAAAAATGTGTAAGTTTAGTAGACATAATAATGACAACAAAGGTAATATGAGAATAAAACACCATTTATCACTTTTCAATTAGCAGAATGTGGTCTTTTAAATGCATTTACACGCAGAAAGGATACAGACATTGAACTCTCCCAAAAGAAAAAATTAGCATCAACTACTTTTCAATTTTTTGACACTAAGATTGTTGGATAGCTATTATTTTGTCATTATACTGAGACCCAATGCTACGGTCAATAAAAAGATGGTATGAGTCCCACCTGATGAATCTTGCCATCGGGCAGAGCAAGAAGTATGTCTTTCAATTCCTTCATGCTTTCTTCAATTGTTATTTTTCTACCATCCTTGAGACGAACTTCATTCAGAAGTTCTGTGATCTGAAACAAACTTATCAAATTTAGTTTACTGTCCACTGTACGTCAATGTATTTACATATAATAATCCTTCATGTGCACCTGTGTAAAATTGGGATATTCCACCCAAAGGTACAGGTACATAATTTGATGGCAGAAGTGCAGCTTGCCAGGTCCAATCTTCGCAAGCCGAGGTATACCATTCCATCTATTAATAGACGGAAAGTCCCTTGGCTAGCGAAGATGGAAAGATCTCTGACTACAAAATTACACAATGTATCATTTGTACATGTACCCGAGGGTGGAAGTCTTTTTTGTTAAGCTGACTTGCACCTATTGCGAGAAAATTAACTATACCACCATGTCTTTTCAAAACAGTGGCCATCAAAAGACTTGTTTATAAATATCTATTTATAGATCACTAATATTGATACATATCGCTTGGACCACAGCTCTATAATATATCAATTTAATCAGAAATTATAAAACCCTTGAATAAAGGGGTGAAAGGTCTAACAAACCTGCAATCGGAACAAACTTGACTGAAACAGATCCTCAGTTTCTTTAAGTTCGATGATTTGGGCAGTGGATGGACCTTTCGTCGTGTCCTTCTTGTGAGTTCTGACAAGTTTCTGTGGAGTTGGGCCGCGATCTTGTTGTGCAGATTCATTTTGTACATCTTCTTCTGCACATGGATCTGAATCATCTCCAGATGACTGTGGAAATTAATATTACGGTTTTAAAGTAATAACAGAAAACTATAAAATAGAGCTGTAATGATACGACGATAAAGTCTGTTTAACAATGCTACTAGAATACATAGAATACAGCAGTTGTTGCATGTCAAATGTACGGTTATATTGACCCTTCATCAGAGAAAACGTGTTGACCCCACATAGGCTACTCTTATTGAATAACAGTTGGGGATTTTTTTTACTTCAATTTCCCAGACAGGACAGCACACACCATGGTCTTTGATTGACAATTCACGAATCACTGGTTGGAATGGGAAGTAACCAAACAGATCCAGTGAGGAAGATCGATCCTCCACCCATCGAATTTCAGGTGAGCCGTGCCGTGACGGTGAGGTGGTCACAATTGCGCTCTACGGCGATCTCGCCCAGAGTTGAAGTCGCCCTGTCGATGTCGCCCCGGGCGAGATCGCCGAAAATGCAATCT
>JAULBR010085230.1:0-13222 GCA_032355825.1 Melanodrymia aurantiaca
TAAAAATGTTTTGCGCTGTGGAGGATCGATCTCTCGACCCATCCCGCCACAGGCGGACATTCTACCTCTGAGCTACGCCCCGCTAACCTAAAAAGAAGGCAACGTTTCAACGTTCGTGACACGACAAATAAACGAAAATTCGGGGGACAAAAAAACCAAAATAATCAGTCGGCTACGTCACTTGTAATCGTGCATATGCAGTTTACACAACTACTTGCCCGACATGCTAATTCCACTTGCCAGAGGCGTGCAATTTTGAACGGTTGGACTGTTTTTATTTTGTGGGAAGCTAATACTAGTAATAGTTATACTTGTTAAATTTTGATGACTTGGAAGTTGGGGCCGTTTTCGATGGGGGGAAAAATGTAACATCTTCATATGCACTGGATATATTCGTTGAACAATAATAGGTAAGTTAGTAAAAACTGTTTCATATATTTGATCATTAAATTGAACATAGTAAACAATGTTATAAAATTTGACGATCGACTACAGTGCGGAATACGCAGAAGCCATTTTCTGTTAGTGGGGCCGTTTTGAATTGTACGAGGATATAAGTTTGTCATTAATCAATTTAATGTACTAAAAGTAAATCTGTTTTAACTTACCAAACTCAACAAAATCGGATATATTTTTCTCTCTTTTAAGACTTGAGTTTGCACATTCATCATAGAGGATAATCAGCACATCTAGCAGAGTTTCGATGCTCAATGCCTGACCGTCACTATTGGACACTCCTTGCAAGTACAGCTGCTCCAATTTTATTAACCTCTCTTCAGCAGACATGACTTGCACCGAATCACCGTCGCACAAAATCCAGATATATAATAACTATCGATGAAAATCACATCTTTGAAAATCACATTATTATGTACATATAGAGAAGAATTCAGAATAAACTTAAGCAACAACTGATCATTTCAACGTAAAGTTTAAGTTAGACATTGTCACCGATTGATCAGAGTGAGAGTCGACACTTTGATGTTCCACTTCCTTTTCGAAAATTGTACTTTTCCCCGTACTGTATATACGTTTAGCGGTTTTGCATCTTAACGCTTGGGACATCCGTTGTCCAACTGCAAGGATAGAATCATTGCATTATCCATCAGACTTGATGATTTTGTTAAATTTGCTCCGCTTTGTCACTTATCAGTGACTTTTACATGAGAAACCATGCAAACATGGCTGCCCAAGATGCCCGTGGGATCATGGGAAGTCGACAGCGTAAGGGATGGATGACGTCATTATATTATTCCGATGGTCTCATATCATACATCTCCATTTCTTTTAAGCTGTTCAAAACCGTTGTTTGTGTTTTTATCGGATCTACACCTAGACACAAAATGTGCTGGGCATTGTCACAGTGATCACGTACATGTACACTGTATCAAAGCTGGGATTTTGTCTTATTCTAAAGTGTAGTTCTGTGAATATCATGAACAATTACATGCACGTACAGATTCTCATTCTGCACAAAAATCCAGTTCCACAGAGTACAAAGGATATTATAACAAACTTTTACAAAGCTAAATCGCAACTAGGTTATTTAGGAACACTATTAAATGCTTGCTGGGAGTCCGACATTTTACGATTTTGTCAATGCACTTTTAAACGAGTTTTGGTTTTTCTAATTTTTGTGGGTTTTTCTCTTACGATAGTTGCGCCCATCACTTTTTTTCTAAATCTTGGACTTCTCTAGATGCAACGATGCCTATATATTAACATAATTATATTGAAAATAAATAAAACACTCTTTGGTCGTTTCTCACCATTGTGTTGAAATTACGAATCAATTCTCTAAATAATATGTATTATTTTTTCATTGATCAGTGAAAAAGTAAGTTTTCACCAAAATTAAAGATTCACTAATAATAATTAGCAAACAGAAGAACTCACAACAAAAATCGTTAATAATAATAACAATCTTTGTTAAAAAGTTAACTCAATTAGTGAAAACCACTGATCTCTATTGAGGCTTTCTATACAATAACAGATTTTAAATAAACTAGATAGGCCTACGTGCTTGAATGGATATAAACACATAAATAAGTTATATATAACTAACTAATTAACTAACTAACTAACTAACTAAACTAGACACACCGGCCCGCCCCAGTGTAGTTGTTAACGCTGCGGGCTTCAGGCTGGTAGGTACTGGGATCGAATGACATTCGGGGCATATCCCTGACTCCGTACCGACTTCAATCTAAAGTGAGCGCTCCACAAGACTTCCACTTACACGGACCAGTGTAATTTACTTACCAGAAGCGGATTTAAGATGTTGCACCTCCACCTCCACCACCACCCTGCCCCACCCCCACGTACCCCGCCCCCCCCCCCCCCACCGCCATCCAGGGCGTGGACATATTTCGGATGAAAACTGTGATTTTTGTTCTTGAATACCGACATGCGACGGGAAAATCCGAAAGCTAACGAAAAGTAACGAAACTAAAAATAACCCTGACACAAATAAGTTGAAATAACGCCAGCAACATACTGTGCAAGACGAGTCCTGTCAGTGTCAAGTCAGTCGAAGTATTTATTACTATATTGGTTTGTTTTACAAATACTAGATATTGTTTGTAGAGAATATAACATTATTTAGACAAAAGCATATCCTATTACGCAATTCGATGCAATGTTTCACATAAATTGTCATAAAATTAATCCGATCATTTAGCCCAGACGGCCAGAGACTGAGAGTGGCTCAGTGAGTGAGTGTTCTGCAGGGCAGGGCTGCCTGTGCAGGGATGCCTGTGCAGGGCAGGGCTGCCCCTGCAGAGCACTCACTCACTGAGCCACTCTGGGTTGAAGCCGTTACTGAGATTAAAAATCCAATATACCAGTTTTAAGCCCGACCATGTGTCAACCACTGCGCTACAGAGGCCAGTTTTAAAGACACATGATCGTCACAACATGTTTAATAAACTGTCAATGAGGGAGCCTGAAACAGGGAAATGGGGGTCAACCTTACCAGTTGGAGACTGTGTTTTCCGATTTGACGACGTATATCTACTATATCGGTGGTTTTACCGTTGCAAATTTACTTTTATTGCCGACGCGTTAGGTAGGTGTAGTCCATGGGCGTCGATCGGTGGGGGAGAGGGGGGACGCGTCCACCTCAATGTTCAACGCCGGGGGGAAATCTATATAAATGTCTTCCCCACCCCCCCCCCACTTTTTGTTTAGCAAAAACAATAACAAAACTAATTTAATTACTTTATTATTTATTGATTTAAAATGGCAAATAGTCATCTAAATAGTCATCCATTTTATCATCTAGTTTTGTACGAATGTCATTGTTGACGTAATGCGAGTCTAACGTAAGAAACAACCTTCAAACTTTGTTATACATTGACAAGTCCCCCACCCCACTTTTAAAGGCGGATTGACGCCCATGACGTGTACTATCACTTACACCTACCAGTGTTCACAACTGGTGTAACAAAGATCGTGGTATGTACTTTCCTGTCTGTGGCAAAGTGCATAATCCCTGGCTGCTTATCAAATAAGAGTAGCAGGTTTCCTCTTATACTAACATAACTTCTGTCCTGGGCAGTCTAGACAGTTGTCTGCGTGTTCAGGACAGACATGCTTGAACCTTAATTAGATATTTAACAACATAAATATGTTATGATTAATAGATAATTACATTTACATGACTAGACAATGATTAATATGATTAACACTGTGCTTGTCACTAAACATACAGTCTATAACACTTTCCTTTACAGACATGAAATGAATTATGTGTCACATATCAACAATACCACCAGCTGTATTTTTGGAAGTTTTCTTTCACCTGGATGCTTCTAGTCTCTGTCAAGCATGCCTAACATGCAAACAATGGTACCATATCATTAATCAATCACAGACACTATGGAAGCTGCAGTCTTTGAAAATTACTGATGCCGATATCAAACGTCAGGTTCTGAAAGCCAGGAATGATGGGAAATCTTGGAAGGTATGTTTATTTGATTAAATCATAGCTAGGGTTTAAACAATATTACTGTTTGTGTGTGCATATACCTACATCAGTTTAAACCAGTGGGAATGATCGTTTTATTCACGCGATGTTCGCACAACAGGTTTGCATAACTCCTTTCTTGTTCCAAAAACCAACAAAAAAAATGTTTGTGGGGTGGGGGCAATTTATTTTTATCAGTCTCTGATTTATAAACATTCAGGGTTATGGAAAAAACCCTGAGTTTTTAAATTAGTATAATAATGGAAAAATAATTCATTATGAGCCAAATTCAACATTGTAACAGGAATTTGTATGCATCAACATCACCCATGAAAAATTACCAGTAGTTCCCTTGTAAATTTTGTTTCATGTAATGTATTACATTATTCAATATTCACACATTACTACAATCTGATAATTATATCCAGCCAAGGCAAATATTGCAACATATTGTGTAATGGGCTATGCAAAATGAAACATTGGGTTACGCAAATTTCAATTCTCACAGGCCTGTTGACTTCATCTTTTGGTTTGGTGAATATTGGTTAATTTTAGTCAACATACTAGCTATTGTGTTAATCTTCCCAGAAGTCTATAAATAAGTACCGTACTGTGAAATAATATATTTCCGAATGCTCAAATATTCATTGTTAGGCCAAAAAATGCTTTTGTCAGCTGTTTAGATTCATGGTTCAAAATAGTATCATAAATAAGTGATTGACAATCATGCCTGGTAGAAACTAGACAATGAAACATAAGACTTAGTATTCACAACAGTTGTCAATTAGCTGATAGTAAAAGTGGTATTGTCAACCTAAAAAGTTACAAAAACAGAAACAATTGTTCAGCATTTAAAAAAATGTTAACCTTTGTAATTCAGAATTGATCCTGTGACCGACTCATATACTGTGTTTTAGTATTACTATTTTATTGATTGTCATTCTGTTTGGTTGCATTATAGTTCGTTCTTAAGTGCATGGACACCCTTCCTCCACGAAAATTGAAGCACAACGAATATAAATGATTCGCAGTATGTTACTTGGCTCTATTGTATAGAACAAAATGTTCTGTTACTTTATTAGTATTCACTCCATCAATGGATAAATAATATATAAAATATTGATGTATTATTTTGCAGGATGCCTTTAAAAAGAACTATGGCAAGAGTTACATAAAACAAATGTGGAAAGAAGGACGCTTCAGTAATCCAAAGAACTACTTTGAACTGCCAAGAAAGGTTCTTTGTCCAATGGATGTTACAGCATGGGGCGAAATTTTTCAGAGAGAACTTGAGAGATAACATGAGATTAATGTTTTTACGTTGTTTTTAAAACTAGCTGTTTTATCATCATGCTGAGCATGAAACAAATTTGTTATAGATCGAATTGCTTTCTCCCAGTGAGATCCTGAATTTTTATCAGGATTTTATTATGTGTTTGTTCTCATGTTAAATTATTAACTTATTTATCGAATTTTATTTTTACGTTATAATAGCACAGGTTGCTTTGTTACTTGTTGATTATTTAATACTTGACTGAAGCATGTACCAGTAATATCAAGCATGCCTGTATGTGGCCATATATATATATATAAACTGACTCGACCTAAACTCCTCTTCCCAACTCCAGGGACCAGTTTAATGTGCATTGCTCAACGCAAAGATAGCATAACATTGTCATAAAGATTGCTCTGCCAGTTGTGTGTATCGATAACAGCGGCCATGATACTACATTGACCACTGTGAGTGCTTCATTGTCCTCAAATATTGTCATTTATGCAATCGTGGTGTAAAGTCATGTCTAAGGCAAGTAACGTTATAACCTCTCCATTAAACCGGCCCCAGAACTAGAGTAAGACCTGATGACTCTGTACAGAAGTTAACAATTGACTCGACCAGCTTAGGTGTCTAGTGGCATCCATTTCGTTATCATAGTGTTGTGTTGTGCCCTTATAATATGTACTTTGATATTTTTATTCCGTCTTAGAATCTGAGCGTGGTTTGAATGAATGAAGCTTGACCACAGAAGGTTATTTAACAATCCTACATCATAAGATGTACCTGTACAAAGCACTTGAATGTAGATTATTAATATCTAATTTTGCTACATCCAAATCTAAGAACTTGTACAAAGATCATAGTACATATTTTAAGGAATGTGTCAAATGGTGATTCTATGTAGCTGACAAAAAAATTACAAGAATACTGACTGACTAAATGTTTTACCATATGGAGCTACCATGTGAGCAATATGCATTTGAGATCGGGTTCAAAGCTGAATATTGTGGATAAGGCAGATGTCTGTGATACACTGATTAGATTCATATAAAGTGCATTTGTACTAAATTATTAATAATTGTTTTCTTTTATATAATAATTATTAATTAAATAATGCTTTAGTAATTATATCAATGTATAGTTAATTACCTTAGCTAACTGTTACACATTCAATGTAATTTTTTAGCAATATATATTTAATAATTTCAATGCACAAGTGTCATTAGTTTCACTTAAACAAAGGAAAAACTATACTAATATTATTTGTACTAGAGAAAAAAATGTTTCGGTGATTCTAAGTAGCTTGAAATAAAGTATGACAAAAAGAAACAGAATTCGAAATAACACAAAATATCTAAAGATTAAGAAAGAAATTGGTTTTTAACAATTAATTTTAATCTTTGGAATTTGAATTTTTATATAGTTTAATATATTTCATAATAGTACATGTACTATTGTTGTTAAAATTGTTGATTAAATTATTTATATGTCCAATTTCTAATGCTGTCTAGTAAAAATGTTAAGTCATGTAGAATTTGTTATTTTTTCAGTGTGTATTATTTTTATATTATCATTTTATTAGTTTTAGTAATTGATTTTAACTTTTTCAATATAAAAGTGCTCTTGTTGCTATGAGAACTTGTGTGGCATCTACTGAATGATTATTAAATATTCTAACACCTAATAGCCAATGATTAAACAACATTTTTGGATGTCATTAAACAAACACTCCTTTCTTACATGATTTTATTGCACCGAAAGTACATTTTCAATAAATAATCTTTGAAATCAGTTTTACCAAGTGTCAACATAACCATGCATTTGACATCTAATAACCATTGCTTAATAATCAATGTGTTCCGGTGGTGTTGTTAAACAAATTTTATCTTTACAATATACGTGGAGAATAACCAGATTTTGTTTTTTGTATTGAGATCACAGAATCATCACACATTTTGTGTATGACAAACTACACACAGGAAACATTGAATTACTTTGAGGATATTTTTTTTATTGCAAAACACCTCAAAACAATATTATGTTAATAATTATTATGCTGGAGTTATTCTAACTTTACATATTGTGTCCTTGTCTTAACAACCATGTCCTTGAAATTCGTTCAGCAATACTATGATCCACATATTACTTGTTAAAAAATAGAACTATTTTAGCAGACATTAATAAATTCTTTACATATTGTGTCCTTGTCTTATCAAGCATGTCCTTGAAATTCGTCTGGCAATACGATGATCCACATATTACTTGTTGAAAAATAGAATTGTTTTACCAGACATTAATCCAATCACACTATTTATATATTGCACGTTTGTGATGTAAGTACATCATTATTGACCTACATGTACTGTACACAAGAACTTTCCCAACATGGTATCAATAATGAATTCTCAGTTTGTTTGATGTTTAGCACTGGAATACAGCTCTTTGTATACACCAGTCACGAATCATACATTCCACATTATCACTTGTACAAGCAATCATTGATGAGGGTACATCTGATACACACAACTTCTCAATGTGTTCATGTATCGGTCCCAAACAGGCTGCAGTTGTGGAGAAACTCTGCAATATTAAAATAGGTTAACAACATCAGACCGATTTCTTTTGCATTCTTGGAAAATTATTCTACAGCACTGACATCTGGGGATAATGATAGTTAAGGTGGGGTCAAAGGGGCACAACTCCAAAACTATTTAGATTAGTGGTGTCTTCAATGATCAAAAGCTGACATGATAAGATGTATTCGGTACTTGAACACCAAAATTGACATAAATAAATTAAGTCATAAAAAATTCATTGATCAAGTTATTCAGCAAGAAACTAAGAAGGTAGTTGGGTATGGAAAATGATGAAATAACTAAAAGGTTGTCTAAAAAGGTTATAGCAACATATTAAAAAAAATCTAAGACATTGCACAATAAACTATCAATGGACATCAATATTCAAAAAAACAAGTGGCATTCCCCTCAAAGTGTGTTCTGCAATATATAATAAATTATAAACATTAAAATGTATCAAAAGTCACCAGTCTATTTGTTTTCTTTAATTCTAGGAAACATTTTTTTATTTAGAAATCTTTTTTTTTGTCTCCGCATTTATATAATTTATTAATAACTGACAAGAAGGACTTTGACTGCCGATTGCACTTACTTTGTAAAGAATCCCATTTGTGGTACGGCATCCTTGTAAGCTGTTAACATAAGATTAAGGTCACTTCTTGGCCATGAATTCTGAAGACATGGTTCAATCAACTAAAATGTATGGAAAACAAACCATCGGATTAGATTAGAAAAGATACAAACATTCTCACAATATATGTATCTAGGGATGAAGTACTTTGTTTGAAATACATATATTATATGCAAAATTTGGTTCATTACCACACCATTATTAGTATTTAACTCAGCTGGCAATTGGATACAAATGCTGTAGAAAGATTATGCCTATACTTCGTGTCACGACATTTGTAGCATGTTTTTCGTAGATAACTTTTAGTTTTTTTTAAAGTAGAGAAAAAAGGTAAACATTTTTGAAAATAAGAAAAAAGTCCTATTTATGTGTGCAAATTATATAACTTTAGGTTAACAAATAAAAATATTGTAATGCAAATACATACAAAAAATCTTCTACTACAAAAGTTGTGACACAAAGTATAGATTAGACTATTTGATTATGTATGAAATTATAATTTAATGTTTGTAGATCTGTAACTAAACATGATTAAAAAAAAGACTTTTAAGATGTAACCATGTCTGACAGAGTTATCTCCCCATGTTACTCAGTATTTACTCCTAGTGAATTTCTTGGCAGTTTTAAGTGGATTTCTTTAACTTGGTACTATTAAAAAGTCCTTAACGAAATTGCTGCTTTCACTATCTTCAGCAGGGGTACTGACAAACCAAATATGATTTCTTGTTTTCATTAAAATTAGCTTAGAATGTCATAAACCTTTTCATAAAGATCCAAAAATATATCCCTCGACTCTTTGCTGTGATTCAAACCATTTGCAATGCTTAATATGGTCTTCGAGACGTTCTGAAAAATAATTTGAAACAATTGTTATTAATAATTGTGAATCGCATCTCATTGCATAGACCTATAGACAAACTATTTATTACTTCCAAGAAAAGCTTCTCCATCAAGATGGAATAACTAATTAAGGACAAATCTCTTTCAAATAATACAATTCCCTTTCAGAAAAGAATTCATTCCGAACTGAATTGCCATTCTATGCTAGTAAATAGCAATCACAATGTATTGTAATTAAGACCTTATTGCCTTCCCACCATAAAGACAAAATATGCACATGCATACATTAACAAACATACCTTACCTTAAAATTGACATCCATATCATGAATTGTCTTGTCCAATATTTTTGTCTTCAACATCTTCAAAACGATACTAAAAACAAAAAGTCAAAATTATTTGTAAATAACAAACTTTGTCCATATTAAAGCTAAATTAATCATTAGGCCAAAATTTTAATACGAGAATATGTGTGGGTTCCGATTACATAAGCCAAAATATATTAGGGTAGGTCGGCTCAAATCTCTTTTCAGATGCAAATTATTAGGATAGGTAGGCATTATAAAATGTTTTTAAAGAAGAAAATGTTGATAGTTATATTATGTTCAATTTTACCATAAAATTAAAAGAACTATTCCGAGTTTAAGATGGGACCACCACAAGTGTGCAAATAATGCATTGCTATTGTAACTATTGTAACTATTGGTCAATATTGGGACCTGCAAAAGTGGTCTTTACATACAAGTCAAATAACATGCTCTTAAATACACAACGGACATATTTGAAGTGCCCATTAGAGACAAGTGATTGCTATATAAGGTGACCATTATAGCAGGGTAGACTGTATAATTATAGTATAATGGTTATTGAAGATACCTCTTGTGTTCATCCATATATTCTTTGTCCATTAGTACTTTCAACTCCCTAAGTTGTAGAAGGAAGTCGCGATCTAGATCCACATCCATATCTTCATGTGACTTACATTCTGCATATACATATAGTAGATCTTATTATGCATAATTTTATGTAGGTCATTTTAATTCTAACAATGTACATAGAGATTTAGGCAAACAGAACAGGTCAGCTATGGGATATGTAATTATGTATATCACACCAAGAGCAGATTCAGTAAATATTTTACGAGGAAGTTCCAAGTTGACTACAGAAGATCACATACTCACTCTTAAAAAGAGAAACCCAGGAAAGTCACCTGCAATACATACTTATATTTTTCAATGGTAAAAAAGTAATTACAGATCAAAAGAGAATTAGAATTCTATTTTAGGTTGGCAAGAGGTCCATATTGGAGCCACACAACCCTGCAGGATCTTTCTACACAAATAGAAAATCAATAAGAATGTCTTGTTCTAATGGGAGCTATAAAGAGAGAAAATGTAGTTCTTTTTATCAGAGTTTGTGTGTACAGGATGAATGGTTTTTCATACAATTTATGTCATAAGAGACTACAGGCCTAGTTTGGTTCTCACCGCTATACACAAGAATTAATACAAACAATAAGTATTATCAAGAAATCAACATAAAGGATATTATGTCGATTTAATTTGAAGTTTTACTTTCTACCAGAACAATAAACCAGTTTATGATTACACAATGTTTCCTACCTATTGAACTGTACGACCAGTTTGTAATCATGAGGTTGGCACAAAAAGCAAAGTCTTTAAAACTCAGATAACACAGCTTTTTCTTCCGGGTCTCAAATCTGTTGTTTGTGATAAAAACAATGGCTGCATAATCCCTGAAATGTTGTATCAAAACAACATTAGTGAAATCAATATTGAGTACTTTATTTTTAGACAGCTAACATGACACACATGTATATGTAGTCAACTTGTATATAATGGCCACTCAAGGGACATGGCAAAACAACCATGATAAACAGGTGGCTGTTATATACAGGTAAACAAAGCCTAATATGCTACAAAGACAAATACTAAACTATCGTGTCTAACAATAACAAGAGTTTTCACCATTTCTAACCTTACCACTAAATAATGTTTCTGAGGCATTTTTGGAAATGCGTTCAGTAACAAACTACATCGAATTACCAGTGGATATGACATTGTATAAATATTTCAAAACAAACATGTATGCAATTCACGATTATTGCTCAATGGACATAATTATTTAAGTTTTTAACTCCTCTTTTTCTCTTTATGTTAGTACATGTACCACTAATCCGTCTGTGTCTCATAGTAACGTCAACAGTTTACAATCACACAACAGAGACGTTGCCTACAATACTGTGAATACTGTGTTATGTCAGTGTGGTACTGAGCATTGTCCGTATCACATTGCTACCATGGCTATTACATACGGTACTAGTACATTGGGATAATTTATTTGCCGCAGCGGTGGGGGTCACCAGACACGGCTTCCAACATATCCGAGACAGCATCGTGTACCTGGCCAATTCTTCTGACAGTAAATAATGTGTGCGAATGTTTTCCACCAGCGATCCCTTCATCTCCTCGACTGTCTTGAAAACACGCTTAATGTTGTCAAACTAAAAGAGTAAAACATAATACATGTAATTTGATAGAGAAATTCATTTAGTGCGAGTATTGAAATGATGTTTGGTGTGTGACTTCATTGCATGTTTTTCACACAATCAGTTGTGAATTGTGGCTATACCTTCATAGATTTCCCATTTTATATCGTAATAATGGCTATGTTAATACATCATCAATATGCATCAGAAATATGGTCAATAATTGTTTTATTACATAATTAATATTAATGTGAATGAGTCTCATTTTCAACAATTTGATGTTTTCAACAGTACTTGCTTAGCTAAAAGTGACATCACACAATTCTCTGATGCTGCATGACAAGCACAAGAAGCAGAAATTGGTCAATATCACTTTCCTTCAGACGGGCGAGCCAAATATCATTATATACGGAAGATCACGTAACTGATTTTCGACCAATAAGAGTACGGATATATTCCCATTATGTAATAATTGATATTATTAAATAATGAAAATATGTCTGTATTTTATTAGAATACTAGTAATCATTAGTCACATCGCTCCTCTATTACCTGTCTCCTACAACTTCGAAGTGGAATACAAGTTTTTTCACTGACATCATCAAGATCTTTCCTGTGCCTGGAGGATAGCTTCTTCCCCAGCATTTCTCTAATCACAGGAGCGTCAAACTGGTAGTACCTGATGGGGAAAACATGAAAAATATCAAAGTTTACATTTGCTTACAAAAGAAAGGAATTTTCTACAGATAGCACACCAGAAAAGTTTGGTGCCAATTTTGGTGATTGCATCTTTAAGGTGCAAACAGCTAATTGATCAATTCCCCACAACATACCAATTCCAACCAAATGCATGAAAAGATTATGTGTTTGGCTTGTTTGTGATAAAGTACTTACAATTTAAGATTTCCAGAGTTCCTAACAAATTTGCAGAATATAAGATAATCGCTGAATCACAATTTTTGTCTGGACACCAATTTTGTTCCTTAAAAAAGCATTCTCTTTTTCTAAATAATATTTATTCCAAGAATTTGAAATAGAATTTGCTTAAATATGCTTGCTTAAACACACTATGGCACATCATTACAATTTACCTTTCAATAAGCATTTTCTGTGTGTCTGGATCAATCTGATAGATTTGTTGGTCCTGGACCTTAGTTGGGATTTTCAGAAGCTTTTCAAGGTTTACAAACAGTCTAAAGTTGTCCACTGTGTCACTAACTAGATCATCCATGGTCGCACTGAAGGCTTGTAGAATTCCCTGCTTCTGCAAGGTACTGGCAGCTTCGTTTACTATTTATAATAAAAATGTCAAAATAGTGTTTTTAACAATATACAGTCAAACCTGTCTTAAGCAGCCACCTAAGGGAGTAACTGAAAGTGGCCTCTTAACACAGGTGGCTGCTTAATACAGGTCAAAATCCACT
>JAULBR010085241.1:0-23558 GCA_032355825.1 Melanodrymia aurantiaca
TAGATGTATAGTGTTGTCCAAAGTTATAATTAACTTGCACTAAATGAAATTATCTTTATCGGCTATTATATATAGTGATGAGTGGATTAAGTTGGAGAATATACTCGTAAGTGTAGATTCAAGAATCTACACTTACTCGTACATTCTCCACTACTTACAGTTACTGTGACTTACTCATCTGTGACCATTGTTCTGAATTGGGGAGGTGAAGTGTTAAAATTGAATTATTATTCTTTTTACAATGTAGTAATAGTTTATTTTGAAAGACTAAGTTAATTGGAAGGAAGCAAAATATATGTACTGTATTATAATTGTGAGTACATGTACAGTACACTGTATGTACAGGGATATATATACAAATGTACATTTGTATACTAAGTTAATAAAATATTTCTGCTTGTCAAGATAATGCAGGGTTACCCGGTATATATGTACATGTAGTTCCAAGATTGAGAACCAGTTAATTTATTAAAGGGACGTTTGTGAGTGTAAGTATTAGAATGATGTTCCCTACATGTATTGCTATCATAAAATATTTGCGGCTAATATTAGAGTTGTCTCTATTTCTTAAAATTAAACTTTACTTCGGCCAAAAAAAGGTTTGTTAAGATTTGCTGACCGACCCTATTTTTTCAAGCCAATACTTAAACTTTGTTATCCCATATTAAAAAATTTAAATAAATCAAATTAAAAATGTTTTTAAATGATGTAATACTGAAAAGAAAAACATTAATACCTACCTACATGTACCTATTTGGTTATTTAAAAATATAGATATTGTAACCCACACATTTTTTTCTAAGTAAATGTTAATTTTAACAAATGAAAAATGGTATATTAGCCAGAAACATATCACAATGGCATTTGGTACATAAAGCATGTACATGTACATGTACAATGGCATCCTTAAAGTCAAAAATGTTCCTTTAATGTTTCTGGGGTGCAAGGTTGGATACTGGAAACCTTCACGTACCCGGTACATTATTTCTTGCCTGGCAGGTAGATAGAAAAATCTGCTTTAATATATCTTGTGAGATTAGATCGAGACATGCCCTATGGTATGCCCTATTTGTCTATTAGGGTGGGTGTGTCCATTCATTTGTGGTCAAAAGTTTGGACATATGTGAAAGCAATATTTCAGTACCAAATTTAATTCTGCAACATTTCGCCACCATAATTATTTTATCGACATGTATACTGGCTATGTTAATCAATGGCTAATTAGGTTTTAATAATGGCAATTAGGACACATTGTTCTCTGTTTGAGAGAAGAAACCTGTCTCTACATAGACTACTCTGTCCGTTCAGATTAATAGTAATGATATTTGTTTATGGACTCCAGCATTACAATGATTTACGATATAACAGCGTATCTGTCACAGTGTAAAGAATCTCTACTGTCATGGAAAATGTGACTGTGGTATTTGAGAATTCATGTAAAGACCCGTTCATTAACGCTTGTAACCTCTTTATAATCGTAGGCTAGCCGAAAATACATGTACATTATATACATCAGGTAACCTGTTTTGGTTTTAGGTTACCCAAGAGATAAAAATAAATAAAACTAATTAAATAACTGTCACAATTTACTGAATAATGATTAATGTACAGGGATTCTATTTCCAATATAAATATTTTTTCGTTAGTATTTGAGTTATGCACACTTTAGATTGGGTTTGGTGTTACAAACAGTGAAAAAAGAAACAATTGTTGCTTTTTTTCTTCTAATTAAATCATGGCAAACGGTGTACTATTGGTATATGAAAATAAATTTTATTTGTTTGAGGTACATGTACTTTACGATACATTTAACCATTAGGATGGCCCAGGTGTATTTATTTATTTACATTTTTGTTAACACTGATATTTTTTATTTAAGTTTACGTATACCGTCGATATAACTCCGTTTGACATCCAATAGCCACTGATTACTAATCAATGTGGTCCAGTGGTGACGTTAAACAAACACATTTTTAGCGCTTCTACTGTCACATAAATCATTGTAAAGTAGAATGAATTGAATTATTGTTTAACAACAGCCCAGCATGAAAAACCCCCATCGGCTATTGGGTGTCAAAATATGGTAAATGTGACAGTGTCGTTGGTGATATAAAAAAAAAAATCAGTGCTTAACATTATTAACAATGACATGGAATGTGTGATACACATTTTGAAATCCCGGACTGCTTACATACATTTGCCTACCACCGCATGTAGTGTCTTTATAATACATTGTACAGTTGTCAGCGCGATGACAAATAACGCACATGTATTTGTAATATCAATTACTTTATTAAGTAACATGAGCATCTTAAAAAAGAATCTGTGCATGAAAATGACATGGAATGTGTGATACACATTTTGTATTCCCAGACTGCTTACATACATTTGCCTACCACGCACAATGTCTTTATAATACATTGTACAGTTGTCAGCGCAATGACAAATAAGGCATTTTATTAAGTAACATGAGCATCTTATTTTTTCAAACTCAGATATGAAGTAAAAAATGGGTTATGGATATGAATTTTTTGCTATTTCAGACAGACTCCATTATTTTTTTTATGCAATAGGATCCTTCTTTTGTGGGAATATTTTGATTGGTTAGAAACGTGGTGTGCGGGCAGGGCAGGGCAGTATTGTAACTCCACTTAATATGCACAAAAGTTATTTGGAATGGTATACACCATACTATACACATAATACAATACAGTAGTCTTGATAGGCCAACTAAAAGAGGCTTACATTATGAAATACCATGGGCATACGCTGTAGACTATGGGAGCACAGTGTTCATTCTCGACACAATTTTCTTTTAGCCACTTCTCCAAAACATTTGATATTTTCTGTGAGAAAGTTTTTTTGGCTAAGTATATATTGGGTCTGCTAGGTTAATACATGTATGTGTTTCAACCCCCCCTAGATCCAGGGCACGCTGTGCCCCTGAATTCCGATAATTTTTTAGCATGTAGTTACAATACAAATTTTTCGGTATTTTTTATTATGTCAGACCTTTACGATATAGGTTAATCATATTTGACACTTGGTTCCAAAAGAACACAAAAAACCATGGGTTTTAGAATTCAATGAGTTAGGCAACTGATCACTAGCTGTGTGACACCTGCTTAAAATGAAGGCAATATTAATACAATATTTGTATTTCTTTTCTGTTTAATACCAGGAGATGTATGTTTATTTCCTGTATTATTCCAACGTAAAGTAAAAAGTAAAGTTTGTTTTATAGAAACACATCGATTATAAATCAGCGGTTATTAGATGTCAGACGTATGATTATATTGACACATGGTCACAGAGGAAACCCGCTGTCGCCACTTCATGGCTACTATTCCAAAGTATATAATAATTTATGAAAACAATTTACAGTACTTAATTAATTAGTTGGTACATTGTATAATTAACAGATTATTTGAAGACACAGTCAATCAAAGTTGATGAATTTTTCCAAAAATCCCAGTTACAAAATTTGCCATACTGTACATAACCGGTACAAAAGGTCTTTTTCCCTTTACCATAATGGGTAGTAAAAAATTATATTAACTGACAACCATTCATATTAGCTTCACATTATTAGTGAAAAGTTTTTAAAAATACATATTAAAAACATAATATTACTGAAAAGTAATAAAAAGAAACAATTAAAACAAATTGTTTTTGGTTCAATAAAATTGAAATATTTAATATAAAAAAGCTCCTATATTGGTACATAGATAACTGTTATAAGTTTTCAGCATGATATGTATGTGTTTTACCCATACTGCATCTAGTAGGACATTTATTTATAAACCAGTATCATTGAGTTTGCAGTGTTTTGTACGATAATAGCAGCTCCTTTAGAAATGGTTTTAATAAATTGTGTGTGTTTGCATTCGACTTGTTCACTGCAGAAGTGGAAGGTATATATTCAGTCAGAGTTTGTAGTGGATTAGTTGTGTTATTTTAGGATAATCTGAAACCCAGATAATCTTAACAACAGCACACCTGTGCATAATATTGACCTCTGGGCAGGTCACACCCATTGGGTGTGTCCTTTTTAATACAGGTACTTTTACCTGGGTATTTAGTGCTGAGTTGTGATGCCATAAAAGAAAGTTACTATTGAGTCTGGATCGTATTAATGAAAGGTAAATATCCGGCAATTATTATCGAAGTACCGGTACTACTGTAACATTAGTTGTAGTTTAATTAGTTTAATACATTGTATGTTACTTTGTATGTACAGTGAAACCCCTCTAAACCAAACACTCTTGGGACAAAGTAAAATAGGGGTGTTCGGTTTACTGAGGTTTAAATACAGCACATAAGGCTGTGTGGGACTTTAAAATAATTATGTTCGGTTTAGAGGCAATTTCGGTTTACTGAGGGTCCGGTTTACAGGGGTTTCACTGTATTATAAGTTTTCAAATGAAATTACATGTATGTATTCTGGTATAAACTGGACCATTTTTATAGCATTCCTTTTTTGGAAAATTGGAAAGGGGGTGGGGCAAACAGCATTTTTTTGGGGAAATTGGGGGTTATTTTACAATTGTGAATTTTTCCATGCAATGGGGCCAGTAACTGGCTCTAAATTGTATGGTAGAATAAACCCTAATATTTACTCATTAATTATAATGCACATGTTCTGCGGCAACTGGTTAATATCAATAATCCAATGGATTCACTGAGGAGGATCGATCTATCGACCTATCAAACCCCAGGTGGACGCTTAAGATTGCGCTGAGCTACGCCCCGCTCCCAGTTTTGTTTAAATGCTCACTAAATTTTCCATAGGCAAATTTTGCAGGTGACATTATAAAATAGCACCAAATAAAAGCATTTGGCTTATTTTGAGTTCTATTGGTACTACTTAACAATATCTACTCTCAGTTTATATAATTTAAAATATAATGGTTTGATAGCTTTTGCAGTACGTAATAAAATTAATGTATACATCTCTATCAAAAACGTAATGTGCATTTAATGCATTAATAAAACATCAATATGAAAGGCCATGTAACCTAACGTCGTTTCTGTATAAAAATGAATATATGACGATCGAAACGTTAAGAACTTATATTCTGTTTGGCATTAAAGGATTATGCCTGCATGATCAGTCGATTAACAAACCGCTATATAGCATGTAGCCTAGCATACGTCCACAATTAGCATTGGTTGGGCAAGCACTGTGTACTGTAATGACAGCCGTCAAGATGAAATATTGCCGGTTATTGTTGTTTTGTCTTATTTCCTCTAACAAATTCACAAACGAAGCCCATTCCCAAGGCCCCAGTACTTGAAAGTTGATCCTCAGATATGTTTTCGCATTCACATCAATTTGTGTACTTGTTAAAATAGCCTCCAATTATTTGTCCATGTGGGATCAAGTCTTTTGTGTGCAATTGGTCCATAAATAACGATAAGATGTCACACTTGCTTTTCATCAACAATTCCGGTATATGCTTTTGAATACAATCGTTTATCATACGTTTTGACTATGTTTGCATTCGGGGATCCCATTAATGATAACTTGATAGAAAGTAATGTTGTTCTTGTAATCTCTCGTCTTTGTGGCTCAAATCCCACTTAATCCCCATGATGTAGTCCGGGTTTTCACTGTCAGAAAGGAGCTGTCCAAGTCGAAGACAACGTGTGTTTGCGGGTGTTTGCTTGAATAAGTTTTTGAGTTTTCACCGTTTATATCAGGATTACTTGAAAGTTGAAGTGAGCCCCAAGCTAGTTGCTACTTTGCTGAAATATACCCTCTGCTGGTAGGTCTAAAAAAAGACTAAAATCATTAGGAATCATTCATTTCTATATAATTTTATGTACATGTATATTGAAATATATTGCTATTAGTTATAGAGAACCTGTCATGCAGTCGGAATGTTTTCGTCCGGGCTCATGTGCATTTGACTATATTTTAATTTGCTGTGTGAAAATATGATTTAAACATTAAGTAGAATACTTTGTATGATTATTATCCAATGTTTTACAACTTATTTTGTTGCTCGAATTACATGAGTTACATGTAATCTATTTTAGTTGCTGAATATCTGTGGTGTAGAAAAAAAACTTGTTAAAATCGTTTTTATTTTATTATTGTGCTTTTTTACTTGTTTCACTATTTACACGAACAATACTCTTTATGTCCAAATTGTTAATGGAATAAACCGGTTAAAACTTTTTTTTTTTTGATGCAGATAAGAGAAATCTACTGTACATACATGTACATGTACAAGACACACAATATACACGCAGTATTCAGAATCTCATTTAGTTCTTAATTTGATGTCATGTTTAAATTCTTCAACTTTTGATAATGATCGACAGTGAAAGTGGCATGAATAAAAGAGTAAAAAAAATCATTTTATCATAATATACATGTACATACCGGTACATGTAAAAATAATTTATCAACGAGTCTTGCAAGATCTTCCAATTCAGTACACATGAAGACTCCGTATTATCAGATAAGTTTCAAACGTTGATTGGGTCATTCAAAGAAAAAGAAAATGTTTTTGGAGTTTTTATAATTACATTTGTCATGACCTACATGTACTAACCTTAAATTAGGTTGAGGTTTATATTTGTGATAACCTGTAATGGGCTATATGAGAGTCATTGCTTATTTCCATACCTGATATGGATATATACAAAATAACATTCGAATTCAAGTTACCTGTATCTAGTGAAAAAACCCAACAACAAGTCATCTTTTAGATTCCGGCCTGCTTGCTAATTGTCAAAATGAGCTACTATAACAAGTTAGGTAATAACCGTAATACTATTTTATTACAAAGTATTGTATATAATTATATCACCCTCTTCTGATCATATGATAATATACAGATAAATAACATTTTAAGTCTATAGTTAGCATTATGCAATGTGCATATACTGTTATTTTATTGCTGCCGTTTTCTTTACCAACCAGGAGAATTAGTCGGTATGACAGCCGTGCATTGTGCTCCTTCAAGTAGAGACTTGTCAAACCCAAAATATTGTATTGTCCTCGTTTCATTTTATCTGCTTTCAGGTCAGCAGGTTAGAACCACTCTTTGCCATGTCTCTATATAAATAACGATTCACAGTGTGTTCCAGGGGTAGTTTGCCCCGCTTTAATTTCAGCTTGACAGGTCTGTCTATTCACCGCCAGTGTTTGAAATTCATGTACATGATGTGTGTGCTTGAAGGATGACTGGTGGAGAGGGAAAAAAGAAGTGTTTTGTGTGTAATAATATTTTGTCAGTTTGTCCGGGCTATGGTTTCTGAAATATAGGTCCCCCGTATTATAGTTGCTTGTGTTATTAACTGGAGTGGTACTGTGTAACAGGCGGTCTTGGTTCAAAGAGTTTATTGTACAAGTTTATTGTGGGGTGAGTATTGCATGAAACATTCATTTTATACTAAACACTTAGTCAGACTATATCATATCCATGTAGTACATGTATATGGAGCATTTTTGTATCAATTTGGTGTACACGTAACAAAGATAAAGATAAAGTTGGTTTATTTAGCAACACCACTGGAGCAAATTGATTGATAATCAGTGGCTCAAAAGAAATCTGCTGATGATACATATTAGGCTGCTCTTACTGAATAACAGCTGCAATCAGTCTTCTTATGTGCCATTTCCCACAGCCAGAGTGGCATACATCATGACCTTTGATGAACTATTGGATTACAGGTTGGAATGGGAAATAGCACAATGGGTCCACTGAGGATGATCGATCCTTCGACCGCTCAAACCTCTCAGACGGACACTCTTATGCTGAGTTATGGTCCGACTCCCTGGTACACATGAGCCATGAGAATAATAAAGTCTAATTTTACCACTCATATAAGGGACTGTGAACATCAATTTGTTTCACAATCCGAACAGTGTTCTCAAGTGGGGTGGGGTGGGGTGTTGTGGAGAAGAGATAAAAAATATATTCGGATTGCTTTTCATTGAGTTTATCAATAGTTTATGTTAGGATCAGAAGGGGAGAGATGGGGGGTGAAACCTAATCCTAAAATTGTCCCTAAACTTGGATGAGAATTCATCGATTTGATAGTCACAGTATGTTGCATGGTCAAGTCTAATTCACTGTTCATATAACTTGAATACGTATTAATTCATTTGGTAGTCACAATTTGTTATATTTTGGGTAAAGTCGAAACACTTTGTACACATACATGTACACCGTAGAAGAATTCATAGAAATTGGTAGTCCCAGTTTGTTATACATGTGCTTTAAAGTCTTAGGCAGTTGTTAGTTTATACGATGTGGATACTAAGTCATAAATTTAAACGTAAGGGAAATTGTTGAAATTAGTACTGGAGAAAATTTTAAACATTAATCCAAATTTTGTGTGTGAGTTGTTACAAATTGACAAATAAAATATTACAAAATTAAATGTATGTAATCCTAGTCCCTTAGTGTGAGCAGACCTGTCAACCTGAAATACAAATAGAAATGTGACGTTCTCTCTGTTCACTTTTTAAGTGATTTGTTCATTTATGTTCCTCATTGTACAATGATGCCCCAAAAAAAAATGACAGGTGTTTTTGAATTGGCAGCACGTTTTACATCCATTAAAATGACCCAAAAAATGTAACATTACTATAAAATGTAGAATGAAATGCCATTTTAAAAAGTTCCTTTGTGATACTTTCAAAAGGTAGATAGGTATTTGTTTATTTTTACACAATTGTTATATCTCAAGAGACAATTCCGCCTGGGCGAGAGAAAAAAAGTAGGAATGATGAAATAACGGAAGACTTCTGTTGAATACAGGAGGGTTGACACTTGACAGGTTTGACTACTGTGTCGACTGACAAGTCATCATAAGTAACCATGAGTGTAGGTAAACAGTTGTGTGCGTGGAGGTAAATACACACCTGTACATGTTGATTTGTTTGCTGACCAATGCCCTTATACCTGATACAATGTGCTGACACGTTTATAGTCGGAGTCCTATTCTTTATGGCTACATGTACTTCATTGGCATTCCGTTACTCATGTATATTTTATGTCTCGATATAAAATTCGAGTCACGTTTTGAGTAATCTTCTGAATTGTGTAAACAAATGAGAAACATATGCATGCTATAGATACATTTCCATGTAAATAAGAACACGTTCAGTGTATTTTGTTAACCATTACCAGTAGCTGTTACATGGCTTGCACATGGTAAGTTTAATAAGTGATCAGAAAAATGCCTGCATAAATTGCACAAATGATCGTTTTAGTTTGTGCATGAGTTAAACAAATATATATAATATATAGGTGTATGTACTAGTATATTCTAAGTACATGTATTTGAAGATCGTTAAAACTCTGACAACTCAAAACTATCTAGTGAAATAATTTCCTCTGAACTAAGCAAAGTATAAGCTGAAGTCCACAAACTTTTACTACATGTATATCTGTATAGTAAATAAACAGTTAATTGTGCATAAACTTACTTAAACCCATTTTTCCTAAAATATATTACTGAGGACAACTTAATTCACATTTATAAAACAAAATTATGTCTGTTGTTTTTCGAAGTTATGATATATTTATCGATATCTTAATAAATATATGTGACGCGCCATGACAATGCGGTATTACTTCATAGCGAGAAATGCGTTGCAAAGTTTGACGTCATAATCGTGGTTTAACATTTTTTATGAAGTAGGGACCTCGGATAAACCTTCATAGTTCTTAAAATAAAAGAGATAATGCCCTATGATTTCACAAAATTTTAATACATTTGGATGATACATATGTAGCAAAATATTGGAAAATCTAATTTTTGCAAAAAATCTCATTTGGACCCAAAATGTCATGGTGTGTCACATATATTATACATGTTTCTGTTTGATTTTGATTTTAAATGATATTTAAATTGCATAAAAATACTGGCGACATAACTTCATGGTGTGACAAATCACAGGACGCGCCATAACTCTCAACATGTATATACCCGTATATGCTTTAAAACAAGTAATAACATTTTTAAGAACTTGTTCATGCATGGATTCTGCCGTCTTTGTTGAATTATAATAAATAATAACTATTGAATAACATCTATGGAGAATTAGAATATTCTATTTCTATAAAAAAAACTTCAAATAGGTTACGGTTAATTTAACAACAATGGTCTGCACTTGAAATTAATAACTACATACAAAGTGTATTACTTGTTCAAGTTTATTTTATGGTGTATTACTTATTCAAGTACTTTTTATTACATATTGTTAATCCACCCATCTGCATGCACAAAAGCATCTAAGACGGACATAAAAATTGCTCAAAAGATCACCTTTTACCTCATAAATAACAAACTCATTTTTAAATAAACTTAATGACACTTCTTGAAATTGATATTCCTCACTAGAAGAAAGGAGAATGTTTGATCTTTTCAGTTCCGCCATTTTAGACGTCTGCATTGGTTTCCATTCTCCATTGTCTGTGCCAAGTATGTGTCAATACACGAGCTTAGGTTTTAGCCTTCTGCCTGAAACCTACTTGATGGAAAGTGCTTTAGTATGGAAAAAGATCAGCCCCACAAGCACTGCAGCATTATAGGTGGGATTAAAGTATTACGCCGGGCTTGAATGCACGCATATCGAGAAACTGTCATTCCAATGCCTTCTTGTGTTTGCTGATTTCCCAATACAGACAATTGCAAACGGAGTCGTCGAAGATCTCGGCACAAGGCGTGTGTATGAGATTCGACACGGCTTTTGAAAACACTAATCCCACCGGGATTAATGTTTTATGCACACATGGCTGACTCTGTATGTTTTTTCCCCAGTTTTGTATTGGCATGTAATCATAAAATAAGCGGTGTTGACGCAGTAGCTTCTTATGATGATTTCGTTTTAGCACACACACAGATGTGTTTCAGTAGCGCTTTTGTGGAAGCAAGACAGACCTCAAAGCATGTGGTCTTTGACAAGGGTAATAAGAACGGACGGGGAGGGGAGATTAAATGAGACATTTTTGAGTTGACTGAAATGAGCAGCTGCATGGCTGAGATTATACTGAGGTGGGCGGGTAATACATGGTCAAGTCGTCTAGCCGTTCAGTTCGTATAGACGGTTTTAACACAAGTAGGAGTGTTATAATTATTGCACGCTTGGTGTTCAGTTGTGTGTGTAATTAGTGAGTACAGTTTATAGGACAGCAGTTCAGATTTAGAGCCTGAACTCAGATTGAGACACGGGTACAATTTTACAGCCTGGACAGGTTCAGACTTAGTTGGGATTGCATGGGGCGATGACTTAAGTTTCATTAAATCGACTACGGTAAGACAACAACGTAGGTTCCTAGTTACAAAAAATCCACAGTAAAGAAGCTTAAGTTTTTGTAAAATTCTTAAGACACCTCAGAAGGAAACTTAAGATTTATGTTAAAAACGGCCAAAACTTATGTCTAGGTTTGTTTTTTCCACAGAACTTAAGTCAAAATCGTAGAGAAGTTTTTCTCAGACTTAAGTCTTATTTCTGAGTTTTGAGTCTGGACTCGGGTTCAGACTTAGTTGGGACTTGCATGTAGGTCTAGATTTTGAGCTTGGACCTGTTCAGACTTAGTTGGGAATCGGGTCTAGATTTCAAGACTTGACTCGGGTTTAGACTTAGTTAGAATTAGGGTCCAGATTTAGTACCTGGACTAAAGTTCTGCGTGTGATTTGTCATATTTTACTCTCTCTTTCAGTTTGCTGCGACTGCCATTAAAGAAGTTGTTCGTGTGATGAGAGAGGCGAGGAGTATCCATGACTAGTAAGACATCAGCGGCCGCCATGAAGTGTCTACCGAAATGTCGCATCCAGTGCACGACGGGCAGAATCGTGGTCGGCAACAGGGAATTCCAGTCTGCATCGGAAGCTCTGCTGGCTTACCTGCATCAGTTTGAGGAGAAGAAACGGAGCAGGAAGCAGCAAGATGCCTACGAGCTGTTGTTGTCACAGCGAGGTGGTCAGCAGAAGCAGCAGCAGCCGTCTGCGCTGAGAACGCGTGAGGTGGAGGCCGATGTCCAGGCTAGGCTACACAAGGTCAAACTGCAGAAGTTGAAGCATGCTGTCGATCGAAAACATCACGGTTTAGCACTTCGCCAAGATGGTAATTTTTATATATTTTTGTTTTGTTTTTTGTTTTTTTTGTTGGTATAATATCACTATATTGATATTCGATCTTTTTTTAGTCAGTGTTCATTTTCTCATTACATACAGCGTAAATGTAGATTATCTCCTCTTTTCAGTTTACAGAATTTTGGAACCTGTTGGGTTGGGTTGGGTAATTTTTGGGTGTGCTTCCATCAGAAAACTGTTCAACAACACCTGTCATGGGCACAACCTCTGACTTTGCCAGAGAGTTCTGTTCATGACAGGCTGGAACCTGTTGTCAATGCTAGTAGTATTTATAGTAAATTTAAAATTTAAATTGATCAAAATATAATGCCACAATAGGCATGTTTAAGATAAATCATCACCAACGGGCACTCACGTACAGGTATTATTCTCTATTTAAATACAGATTTTCATTTATGTTTCAGTTGAAGATGCTTTATCCAGATCTGCCAGTCTGCTGAAACACGTCAATGATGACAACGTGAGCGTCCAGTGCGTCAGTGACATCGGTAGCCTGACGACAGAAGCTCTCCTCTCGGTCGACCCATACAGCGAGACGAAACGAGATGGACTCGGCCTCGAAGATGCCAGACATGGCCACATCTACTCTTACCGAACATCCAGACCCCGATCTAGAACCACGGACACCGCTCCCTTGAGATCACAACTACCGAAACAATGGGGCGGTGCCAGGAGATCGTCCTTCGAGAGCTTAGCCCCGTCTGCTTTCATACCGCATAGAAACTCCAGATCTAAACCTTCCGATGAAGGCGATCACAACAGGAGCCGGTCGGTTCCACCATTACCGTCACATCTTCACCGATCTGATTACCTCTCGTCCATCCAAGCTCACCCGAGCTGGGTAGATGATCTGGATGTTTCGACGTCCACCGTGGCACCTAGCTGGGTGAACGGTCTAGATCCCGACACCCTCAGCGAAGCCGAGTGGAGCAGAAAGGATTTGTTTGCTAACGGTGGAATTCCTAAGTGGGTTGAAGCAGCTGAAAATTTGGATATTTCGGGTTATTCGGATTTGTTGGCAGATATAAATCGGAAGAAGAAGAAAGTTTTGTTTTCTTCGAACGTGAACGGGAATACGACAAACTTTAGCAATTCTCTACCAGGTTTAAACTTTTCCGATTTGGCTACAAGTGTTCCGAGTGTTTCAGAAAAAGGGAATATATCGGACGAGATTCGAGCGTACTCTGAACAGGTACTGGCTCTGGAGGAGAAAAGAACTCGTATCCTTAATGGCAAAGAAAACGGTTTACATGAATCAGACTTTACTGAATTGGACTTTACTGAGAAACGTCAGCCGATGCGAAAACCTGGAGAGAATCCGTACAGAGATGCGATGTATGTGGAGCTGTCGAGATCATCACAGCTGCAGACTACGCTCGATAAGTATCTCGAGGAGCTGGACAAGAAGTCATCGGTCTCACCTCAACACTTGCATTCTGAGCGGCCAATCAAACCGGGGAAGACCATGCCGCGGTGTTCCAGCATGGAGACGTGTTCGTCCGTGACGGATAAAGCGGAAATTAAGTCTGATATTACTGGTGCTAGTCCTATTAACCGACACAGTCACTTGAGTAAGTATTCGCAGGGCTCCAGATTTACAGTAGGGTGTGTATTTTATACAGGCTGTCACAATATAACACGCGATCCGATATTACTGGTGCTAGTCCTAGTAACCGACACAGTCACTTGAGTAAGTATTCAAAACAGCCTGTTGGAGGGTTCGAGATTTGCAATATGGGTGTAACTTATACAGGGAGTCGTGATATAATATACATTCTGATATGTGGGTCGCTATAGGATAATTATTAAATTGTTCCCTTCTCAGAGGAAAACTTTAGTTCTAGTTTATGAAATATAATAACATTAATCACAAGCTTAATTACTTAATTGTTATCTGAGTTCAGTAAGTTTCTACCACCAACCAACACATTTATGCATTGTGTGTCATATTTAAATGCAAACATATTCAAACATGTATGTGTTGCATGTACAGTGATACAACTGTCCTGATTTGATGTTTCATATCATGGACCTCATTCTGATTTGATATCTCCGTATCCTTATAGCTCTAATTTGCAGTATCCCAGTGAGAGCAGACTTAATTTGGATGCTAGGTTCTACAAATTGCTACATGTAGTAATATACATGTACATGTATCTTCCTTTGACACACACAAAATAAATTAATTCTTTAAAATTATATTCTGCCATGCATGTTTGAACACGGTATGTGAACATTATTATTAGCCGTTATAAGTACACAGGACCTGGTGTAGTTCTACAGGCGTCACGCTCTCTTAATTAATTTTGTCTGTGGTATGCCGCAATGTATTTCATGCATACCAGTCATTTGGTAAACTAAATTTTGTTATGCATCTATGGTTTTACTTTTACATGTATCATCAAACAAAATCTAAATTACATACAATTTTGTTAGAAATTTAAACTATTTTATAGAGATTTCGACTGATCGTGGATTGGATTTTGTTTTTAACAGATTTATAGAAATTTGGAATATTTGTATTTAATAAAAAAAGTTTGTTAGCAATAACACAATTTTGTGTATGTGTCCTGTAAATGAAATATTTCATGGAATAAACTTTTGTAAAAAAAAAAAAAAAAAAAAAATAACACAATTTTGCTGCCACTAAAGACTATTTAAAGAAACTAGTTTCGTCTAATTTACATGTACAGTATAAATTGTAATAGAATTTAGCTAATGTTCTTTCCATTAATTTAGTTTTAATTTGTGTTGTGTTTATTTATTAGGTGTCACGGGTGTCTCTGACGATCTGCCTTTCATTCCGACCCCTGTTAGACCAACTAGTCAAACCAATACCAAGTCTGATAGATTGCACGAACAGCCTACTGCCAACCGGTACGCATGCAGATATTTCTATTATACATGTATACAGACTGTTTTATATTTAATGACTGGAATAAATTGATCCAGCCTGTCTGATGTTACCATTTTTACAAATCAAACTTTGGAATATGAACTATTGGCTGTCATAGTATTTCTTTAACATATACAGTGAAACCCCACTAAACGGAACACACTTGGGACTGAGTAAAATGTTCGGTTTAGAGGGGTGTTCGGTTTACTGAGGTTTAAATATGGCACATAAGGCTGTTTGGGACTTTGAAATATGTTTGGTTTAGAGGGAATTCCGGTTTGGTGAAGGTCCGGTTTAGAGGAGTTTCACTGTAATATGGTACATATATATGCAAAATACACATGTACAGAATTGCATCATGAAATGTTCACCTACATGTAAGAACTTTTATAAATGTAATAATAAACTTAAAAAAGTGTATACATGTATACTACTAGTATTTATGATTGTTAATATTATTTTTTCGCTTGTCTTTAGAAAAGCAAAACAGAGCAAGATGAAGGTATCTATGTTTTTATTTTGTGTAATTTCAGTTCAGTCGACCACTTCGCAAAATCAATTGAGACTATTTCTCTAAATGTGCGTGATGCAGGTTAATCAATCCTCAGTGAATTCATTACAATCGTTATTTATTTTCCATTGCAACCTACATGTATGGTCCACAACTGGTGCACCAAAGGCTGTGCTATATGCTACATAGGGAAAGTGAAAGCGCATATAAAAGATCCCTTGTTGCTAATTGAAAAAGCAGTCTGTGGAGGTGGAGATCAATGACTTCTGAGACCATGTGTCATTTGACATCCAATAGCCAATGATTAATTAATCAATGGTGTCAATAACCAAACAGGTCTTGAGATAGCATTAATCTTTATTATATTGTGCGCTTTCACACTTTAGAAAAAAGAAGTAAAATTTGTTGTAATTGGTATAAATTTATAAAAGATCCTGTGAAAAAGTAACTAATATTTTGTTTTTGACAGTAAACAGTGTTTTCTCATCCAGTTCAGCACTACATGGTTAAATTAATTAACTTATTCAGTTATACATTCCTTATCAATGCCATGTTTAAAACCCACAATAGGTTTTAAAAAAAATTGTGATCCTTACACACAGAGCATAGGTATTTTTGGCACAACATTTACCGTGGCTGCAATGTAAATCCATCTCAAACAACCTTTATGTTTATGCATATTTCTCTGGAAGGTCACTCAATAAGAGTTTGTATATTTATCATCAATACACTCAAAGGTACACAGGGTATGCACTTGGGATATTTTTTGACTGGCCAATCGGGCCACTCGCAGAAACACTTTGACTCGCCCGTACAAACTTTTGAATGGCCCGCGATCGAATTTTGTTTTAAAAAAACCCCTTACTTAAATTGCACTTTAAATTTTCGGTCACCACGCATGCGACACGTGATAAGATTTTGACTTGCCCGAGGCTATTTTGAGTTTCCATGGGCGACCGAGCGACCGTAAAGTGCACACCCTGGGTTCATGTACAAAGGTATTTTATATTATGTTTTTTTGTTTGTTATTCGCAGTCGCCGACCCTAACTGGTTCTCAGCAGCCTGGTAGCATGGAGGCACTGAAAAACATGATTTTTAAACTTCAAGCAGAGGAGAGCTCGACACATGGGAAGGAATTCAATACAGCAGTAGGTGATTTTATCTTCAGTTTCACTAGCCATCCTGACAATTTCAGAGTTTTCTTTAAATATACGTCTTCACTAACATTCATAGCACATCAAATTTATATGATTCTGAATACTCACAAACACCATTATTTTGGTACAGGGTTCTTTAAATTAGTAAAGTAGCCAAGTGAAATTATGATAGTTCAGAGTGAAATCACATGGCAGAAAATGTGTTATTATTTTTACTTCAAAATGTACCATTTCTTACAATGTTGTATAATAACAATATTTCAACTATTTGCTACTTTTGTAGGAGATATCACTTAAATATTAATTTATTATATATCATAGTGTTCTTCTATGGAGATATTGTCTCTTTTAATCTTGATTGGTCAACAGTTAGTATTGTCATTTTGAACTTCATGGTACTTCTCGATTAACCTTTATTATCGCAACTCTTTTATTTTCAGCTTGACCACAAATCTGGTCCTGTATCCCCAATCTCGCTGCCAGCGTTAAAAAATTATAACTTTGTATCCGAGCCTGGTGGTCACAGTTTAGAGAGGTACGTATTTGATCTGCTATACAAAGATACACCTTATGTTACATTTTAACTTATCCAATAAGAACACGATTATAAGTTGCTAAAATTTTAAATGTAAGGGATGAAACTTGACTGGCAATTGGATTTGTGGAAAGGATAACTAGAGAAAAAGTAGTAAATATAATTATAATAAGTATATCTTAATTACAGAGCGAACGGTACAGTACCGTCCCTGGCATTTAATAATTATTATTATTTTATTTTGTTTCTAAATCAGGATTCTTGGTAGAACTTTTTTTCGACCTGTGCTTCCGATTGATATATCAAATGCTGTAGTATATACTGTTCTGCTTGCAAATATAAAACTCATTGCTGTTAATTTGTTTAATGCTACCACTAGGGTACATTGATGAATTAGTCATTATTTATTGAATGCTTGTTTAATGACTCAAATGTGTGGACACTCTTGCGATGAGCTGTGTCCATTTCCCAGCAAATTTTTTTGGATATGTTTTCCCATAGACAGGACAGTATACACCGCATGATTTGATAAAGTAGTTGGGTGCCCTGTGTATTGTTGAATAGTTAGGTACAATTTTGTATTAATTTACGTATTTCAGGGCCCTTGTTCACTTGAACCGACTGAAAACCTTGGTGCACAATGGAACGCCATCGACAGATGACTTGGCATCTGTTTCATCTGTTAGTGCTTCTACTGCTTCATTACTGAACAAACAGTGATCTATCTACACACAACACATGACCAGTGATCTACAAACAGCACAGGAACATGGATATTACAACATATTCAAACATTCTAAATATTACTCTAAAGACGACTTAGTGTTGGGTTCATCTGTTTGTGCATCTACAAGCCCATATTTAGGATGGGGTGGATGGTTGGTTGTCCGAACCACCTCATGGGTAAAATTGTTTAAAAAGCCCCACATGAGTTACAGTCTTCTAAAACAATAACACAAAGAGCTTTTTGAAGGTGGACTTACAAAAAAAAAGAATAAAAAAATGAAACGTGCAGAGAATCCTAAATATGAACCTGGCATCTACCTCTATAATGATGTATTACGAGTAGTGACATTGTCACATAGGAACAGTTTATTAAATTCCATGGTGTGTGTTATCCTGTCTATGAGAAAGTGCACATAAAAGACCCCTTGCTGTCATTCGTGGAAGAGTAGCCTATGTGGCGGCAGCGGGTTTCCTCTGTGACCATGTGTCAAAATAACCATGTGTCTGACGTCCAATAACTGCTGATTTTTAATCAATGTGTTTCTAGTGGCGTCGTTAAATAAAACAAACTTTACTTTTACATAGGAACAAGCATTGTACAAGACAATAATCAGATTATGTTAATGTTTCTACATATTGATTGAAAAGCTTTATGGAAAAATACTAAGTTTTGTATAAATCGTGGTTGGAACAAATCCACTTTTGGGCTACCACATATCATCATTTTGGTAGCCCAGCACTACATACAGGTAACCCCAAAACTGAAAACAATCTAATACAATTATGGCTTTGCAGTCTTGTGCAGTTGATGTTTTCAGTATCATTAATTTCTAATACACAAGGAGTACAGAGGGATATACGGTACAATAAACAAGTTGTACAGAAGAATATGTAACAATACACAAGATGTATCTAGACAAATATATGACATTATATTTTATGATAATATACCAGTTGTACATAATTATTAGGAATATAATTATAACATAATATACACCTACAGAGGAATATACAACATAATACAAGTTGTACAGAGCAGTATACAATATGTACACGATACACAAATGCAGAAGTATTTAGTCCTGTATTTAAGAATGAACCATCCACTGGCAAATTTTTTTTTAAAAAGAACAATATTAGGTTGACTAGCCTAAACAAATTCAATTGTTTTCTATTGAAGTTCCACTTAAAAAACAAAAGAAATTGACCTAAAAATACTAAATACAGGCTTTAGTATACAACATAATAATGATACACTATGTACAGAGGAATATACAACATAATATACATGGTGTACACAGGAATATACAACATAATATACAATATGCACAGAGGAATATACAACATATAATATACAAGTTGAACACAGGGACATTTCAATATACAACATGATATACAAGTTGTACATAGGAAAATTACCCATTATACATGGAGGATGTTGTCTGCTAAATGAAGCTCTGGTCACAAATACATTACATTGTACATTGTAGCATTTGTGTGTAGAAAACAGTGAGAATTGACAGTGAATTGACTGCTGACTGAATGTCTAATACAAATACATGTTTATTTGTAGACTTAGTATACAATAATATGTATCGCATTGTTTTACGTTGTAATAATGTATTGACTATTCTAGTTATACTACCTGCAACTTACACAGGTGCTCCCATATATATTCTTATTTCCACACTAGGGTCAGTGCATCTTTTTTTTTATTTGTTAAAATGTATAATTTGATCTAAAAATATTATTTTTTTATGTGCAGATTGCATTAGGCATATCACAAAATATTGTGTGTTTCTAGTTACCCGACGACCCTAATTTGAACCTGCCGACCCTAAATCTTTTTTCGTATATCCAAAGCATTTTTTAAATATAACATCAATTTCTACGAAAACATTCCAAAACTTTTAACATCTATCAACACCTATTTACCGGTAATATCCATAAATATAATTATTTTCCAAAATAAAATGTTTTTCCTACCTACCTACCTACCTACCTACCTACCCTATATTGTTTCCAGCATGTAATAGGAAACGAGTAACTTTTTGTTCGGCCTTAATTGCGAACATTGTGCTAATAGGTGGCACTCGTAAGCAACCGCTGTTTCGACTAAGAGTTCAAAATGTTCTAGAACTACGACATCAAGGAAATGTTCTGGAAATGACAGCAATACTGAAAAGCACCCCACTGCCGACTATGTATCCACTTATACATGCTTAAACTATGTATAAGTATATATGTGGTGAGTCTGACAGCATTACTTCTGAAACCATGAGTGAAAAAACTGACATCCAATACCCAATGTTTCATATAGTATTGATCAATTGTCTGTGATTTTATAAAACCAACAAACTTTAATGTTAATTAGAAAGGATGCGGAAATGAGAATACATACGGCTTGTGATAATTATAGAGTACTCGTACTGTTTTCAGAAAATGAAGATGACCGTTAACCAATGGTGTAAGTTCTCGATACTGTATATCTATCTTTCACTACCGTAACCATAACTACCTTATCATTTAATCACACATTTGTATTTCATTGTAATAAATTATTTATTAACTTACTCTCGTGTTATTTTGCTTTTTAAAATAGTTCTGAGAATTTGACATTCTCAGTGTCTAGGTATTTATAAGGCCATAGCTAGGAATCATTTTATTGGTAGACAAGAATGTTGGAAGACTAACAGAGGTTTAGAAACCGTCTCACGATACATTCCACTACTTTGCACCATGTATCTTTTTAAAAATAAATCTTTCTGTTCTATTTTCTGTAACTATTGCCGTAAGTTTTGTATTCACACTAATTTTTGTCATACTTAATTATATAGATGTGCATACAATAAATTTAAAATTGAATCTATATTTAAACACTCCAAAATTTGCATTCTTTTAATCACGAATGTTTTTTTTTAACTATTGAAATGGAATCGTAGCTATTTTCAGACGATGTTTGTTCTGTGTTGTCTTTACGAATGGGTCCACGCGCATTTTAAAGTTATTTTGCTGGGTGCCGAGGCAGATACAAGGGAGATAATTTATGTGTAGTAATTATTAAAAGTTGAAATGAATAGATAGAAGATTGAAGTCAAATTGGTGCGAAGGTATTTTGCATACTTACATTTTACCTAAATATTCAAATTTGATGATATTACAATTTGTTAGCATTCATCACATTAATTATTAATGTAATCATATATATATATAATATAAAGATAAATTTATAACATACCACAAGCTTCATGCGACTGCTATGCCATCATTTTTTCAAGATTGGATTGGAACTTGAAATAAACAATATTAGTTTTGGTTAGCCATTCCCAGCAATAATGAGACGTCAAAGTATTGTTGACGTCATCATCAATACGTTTCCATGCGTCCGCCTGATATTTAAATATTTGTTTTGTTATACCTAGACCGAATACTTTTGTTTATGTAAAGATATTTTTCATATTTTTATTAATTTTATATTCATTTGTTGTTATTTGTGTGAAGGACAGAACTAATAGCAAATCGATTATATCCTAAAAATGTCCAAATAACTAAACAAATTAATATATAGGCCCCTACAGTATATTAAAAATAGTTTTACACAGACAGAAATATTCGCTCTAAGTTGTACCTAGTGTACGTTTGGACATGCGATTAAATGTCAAAAATTGAAACTGACAGAAATTTTTATCTGAAAAAGAAATGAAACCAATGCAAGTTTCTGTTGATATTTCATTAGATAATGCGGATTTAACCAGTAATTTATTCTCTACACGATTATTTTTAATTGTGCATACTAGAGTAGTTGTTACTTTTGTAAACTTAATATTGAAATTTGTTGATAATTCTCACACTTTGCCTAAGAACATTTTGTTTGCCGCGAAATCCTTGTCCACAAATTATGAAACAGAATTTTCAAAATACTTTACGCTTGCCACTCCTTCCCCGACACCCCACGCCACACGCCCCAACCACTTTTTATCGTGCTCCGCAGCTCACGGCAAAGTTAATAATTATACCGTTCTGTCTTTAATTAAATTAATTGGAAATACATATAAAATATGTTAGAAATGTTGCATCTGCGCGCTCCACTGTTGACTTGTTGACGTGACGCCGACATTGCTGTTTGTTTCTCACACCGATCAAACCTTCGCGTTAGCTTCCAACTTGCAATGTGATCATCACAATACGAACAGCACACACCACGTATTTAGAGACAAACACGACAATTATCTCTTTTATATAAATGCACCAGCTACATGTTTAAAGACAATATTAATATGATGTTCAAGGTTGTGTTTGTTAGTTGATTTTTCGTCATCTTCTGCTTGAACAAAAGTACGCAATACTTTACATTTATCTCGAGGTTTGTTTGAGAATTACATCTCTAGTGCATGAGTACATGTCTTTTTTAAATAGAGATTTACAGACATGAAATCACTGGTTCTATTCATGAGCGGGGTTTAGGTCAGTTCGAGATTTGATAGATCGAAGGATCGATCCTCAGAGGACCCGTTAGGTTATTTCCCGTACCAACCAGTGACCAACGACTGGTCCATTAAACACCGTGGTTTTAATACTAACCTGTATGTGGGAATGTACGCATAAAAGATCCCTTGCTGTTATTCGAAGGAGAGTTGTCTATGTGGTGGCAGTGAGTTTTCTCTCTGACCAAGTGTCGAAATAACCGTGCGTTTGGCATCCAATAACCGCTGATTAATAAATAATGTGTTCCAGTGGTGTCGTTAAACAAACAAACTTTATCTTTTGTTTTATTCCTAACAGTTAGTTATAACTCATTTACGTGCATATATCCAATTAAGGTTCAAGCACGTCTGTTATGGTCACGCAGTCCAACTGCCCTGACTGCCTATCCACGACAGAAGTTAGTGTTAGTATGATAGAGAAAACCCGCTACTCTGAATTGATAAGTAGCAAGGGACCTTTTATAAGCACTCTTCCACAGATAGGACTGTACATACCACGGCTTTTGTTGAACCATAAAATTTTGTGGACACTGGTCGGTGTAAGTGACAGTACGCCTACCCATTGAGCCTTGTGGAGCAATCACTCTGGGTTGGAGTCGGTACTGGGATTAAAAATTCCATATGCATCCACGAATGGGATTCGAACCCAGTACCTACCAGCCTGAAGCCCGAGGCGTTTAACCACGGAGGCCGGTATTTCTAACAAAACTACGTTTGCTCTTAAAAATTTACGATTACTCTAACACAAGAACATCGTATACATGTACGAACGGCTTTGGAGGGAAAAGAGCGGGACGTAGTCTAGAGATGGAATGTCTGCCTGTGGCGGGATGGGCCGACGGATCCAGATTTTACACAGCGCAAAACCTTTTATGGGCTATTTTCCGTTCCAGACAGTGGTACACGACTGGTTTATCAAATTCCGTGGTGTGTGCTATCCTGTCTATCGGATAGTGCACATACAGGACCCTTGCTGTTTTTCAGTAGGAGTAGTATACATGAAGCGGCGACAGCGGGTTTCCTCTGTGACCATGTGTCAATATAACCGTGCGTCTGACGTCCAATAACCACTGATTTATAATCGATGTGTTTCTAGTGGCGTCGTTAAATAAAACAAACTTTACT
>JAULBR010085242.1:0-13219 GCA_032355825.1 Melanodrymia aurantiaca
TGCATATGAAAGATCCCTTGCTACTTATCAATTTGGAGTAGCGGGTTTCATCTCTCATACTAACACTAACTTCTGTCCTGGACAGGCAGTCAGTCGAGGCAGCTGGACTGCGTGACTACGACAGATGTGCTTGAACCGTAATGGGATATAAGCACGTAAATAAGTTATAACTAACTAACTAGGTATGACGTTGCCAACCGGCATGTAACCAACATCCAAATTCACGATGTCTTTTCAAAAATAGGAACGCGTTGTTTCATCTCAAGTATTTACCTGGATTGTTCATTACTGCGTCCAACTGTCAAATTACCTTCACTTGACACATGACATGTTTACCTTGCAATAGATAAGGCAGGTAATACAGTTAATACCATAGGCATGTAACGACGCAACGGCTCATAAAATGTGCTAGTTGTGCTGTCTAAGCCGATAAGGAAAGAATCGCCAGGTGTGTAAATCCCTTAGTGTTTAATGAGTACAAGATAAGTAATGCAATATCTTATTGTCGTTTAGTATTACCTGAACGACACAGGTAATTGAACATGTCTACTTCATTTCTCCTAAACACCGGTGGATGGATGGCACAATCTGTCCTGGTTTGACCTCTAATGGGAATTTTAATTACAAACCAGGGATCGGTACATAGCGCAGTGCAAGAGCGTCCACCTGAGGTTCGGTGGGTCGAAGGATCGATCCTCCTCAATGATCATTCATCTACAAACATTTTCCACGAGACAAATTATTTTAGGCAAAAGTACACATTAAGCTATTATAACAATTTTGATGACCAGGAGCCGGTTTAATGGAGAGGTTATAACATCATTTGCGACAGCGTTAGACATCACATTACACTACGATTGCGTAAATGACAATATTTGAGGACAAAGAAGCGGTCACAGTATAGTCAATTTAGTATTGTGGCCGCTGTTATCGATACACACAACTGTGGCAGGGCGGTCGTTAGGACAACGTTACGCTATCGTTGAGTTAAGCAACGCTCATTAAGCCGGCCCCAGAAACACATTGAATGTACCGACCAGTGTCCACAACTGGTTTAACAAAGGCCGTTGTATGTGCTAACCTGTCTGTGGGAAAGTACATATGAAAGATTCCTTGCTACTTATCAATTTGGAGTAGCGGGTTTCCTCTCATACTAACACTAACTTCTATCCTGTACAGGCAGTCGAGGCAGCCGGACTGCGTGACCGTGACAGACGTGCTTCATAATTAAGCAATAAGATGTATGTAAATGTTAATTTTAAAAGTATGCTGCATTATCAAGAAATATGTTACAAATAGCATTAGTTGCGTCTTAAAACCAGGCATAGTGTATTGAACTGATTAATATATATTATTAATACGATCCTAAATACAGATAGGTGTTATGAACACGTTCTTGGTGCAAAGTTACGGCGCTATACAGGGTAGTTGAAAACAAAAGAGGAGAAAGACCATTTCGGTATTGTACTATCACTTAAACCATCTTCTGAGATATTCAGATAAGCAATCATGTTTTATCTGTTTGCCCGTCGAACATGTCACAGCTGGGAAAACGACGCGCCACTGACATTTATAGTCCAAGTTATTTCAAAACTAAATCCTTTTTAGTCCTGTTTCTGACACCATGTGGATATTCTGTTTCGATTTTCTTTGTTTTCGGCCAGTTGGGAGTCCTTCCAAGTGATATTTTAATTAAATTCCCTTTCTGTTCATCCAATATGTTACACGCACGTGTTGTCCACGACCGTTAAGAATAGACTGGTTTTACTATTATGTTTCTCATGCCCACGCGTTTATAATGATCGAGACTCTTTTTTCAATAACGGATTTTCCCCAACACGCTCCTAGTGATCGTCAAACTCTGGTGACACGTGGCCCTTTGTTGTCTTTATTTTATGTCTTTAATCGCCGAAACGGCAAGTGAAGGATACAGGACGACAATGGACAAGCATAGATCAGTAAATCTCCACAGCACTAACAAGGTCTAGATGGGAGTTGATAAAACTGTGCGTGTACGTAGTGTGACTGCATCAAAAGCTCGTTATAGCCGAGATGTATGGTCCTAAACCGCCATTGCAAACATAAATATGATAGTTGTCTACGTTCGTGTCATTTACTGTATTCATAGCGACAATTATTTTCGCTTTCTTTAAGTGGCGTCCAGAATGTTCAACAGGTTTATGGTCGTATAAAGAATACTATACGTTTTAAGACAAACTCGAACTAGAATAGCATATGTATAATATACATTAAAGCCGCTGGGTCGACTTTAAGAGGGATGTGACAAAAGTGCGCGCTAGAAAATTAACAATAAATTATATTAAGCTTATTAAATTGATAGAACAATACCTTCATAATTATGTGACGGTATACAAATTACTGGGGGAGCGGGGCGTAGATCAGCGGTAGAGCGTCCGATTGTGGTTCGATAAATAGATGGATCGACGGTCATCATTTGATCCGTTGGGTTATATCCCATTCCAACCTATGATCCTGTATGTGGAAAAGGGCACATAAAATATTCCTTGCTGTTATTCGAAGAAGACTAGCCTATGTGGCGGCAGCGGGTTTCCCCTATGACCAATATGTTCTTGTGGTGGTATTTTGGCGCAAAAAGCGATACCAGATAATATTGGGGTAAAACGAGTTATACATCAATACGCTTTAAACGTTGTATATTTTAACAGAAGAGAAAACACTGTCCTTGTTTATGTACATAATTGCACACATTTATTATATTATGATTATGAACAAAAATGGTAGTATCATTATATTACGTAAAATTGCTTGTTTTACGTTGTACGTATACCTCACAAAAACCTGATTAAATATTTCGGACAGTTCTAAGATCACTGCCATTATCTGCAGATGCAGTATAGAGCGGAAGCTTTTGGCGTCAATATCGGTGATAGAGGGTCGCTAAGTAGGCTTACCAATTAAGAAATCATATATTCATATCAAAAGTACACCGGTTAAAAGGAAAAAGGGAAGACCACTGGTGAAAGACGGCAATTACTGAGCTGATAGAGATGGGTCTAACCTGGGGCGAGGCGCAACAGGTTGCAAAGGACCAGTTTAAATAGAGAAAGCTCGTCGCAGCCTGACAGTTGTGTAAGTAAGTTAAATATCAGTAGGACGTGTATAAATTTGGTTTGCTTAACCACTGAAGCATAATGACTATTAATTTTAGTCATAGAATACCGGATGCCAAAGACCGTGATTTTGACACAATGTGCCAGATTTGAGGGGTGGGGGACGGTGGACGTTTTGTTTTGTTTTAAAACGTATACATGTACCATCAATAGCAACAAGTTTTGTTTAAAATAAAGAGTTTTACAACCACCCTAACATACCTCCTGAGGAGGATTGACCCTTCAGCCCAACGCACCTCAGACGAGCGCTCTAACCGATGAACTATACCATGTCTATAACCAATACAACATGCTTTGTAACAACTGCATTTAGTTTGTTAGGATAACACGTACGTGTATTATACACCATTGTGTGCATCTCACATAAAGAAAAGGCCAAAACCGATACCAAAAGACGTATCCATCTGAGTAAACAGCAGGAGAACACACAAGACAACAAAGAGTGTAAACTAGAAGTACACTGTGATACTCGATACACGGGATTATATTGATCGTGGATCATTGTTCTGGTGATCTCCACTCAAGATGTGTGTGCGTTGACAGATGGCACACGTACTGAAACGTTATAGCTTGATACATGTCCAACAGACGTGATATTTTTTCTACTGCGTGTGTGTATATATACATACGGCGAGCATACAAACAGCACAATTAATGCTTAGGTTCACAAAAGCATGTCGCAGAATCATTGTATGGCAACATGCGACATCCAGGCTATACATGAACGGTACCGAGTTGTGGATGTTTTCAAAGAAAAAATTGCGATGTTGATCTCATGATTTTAATGGCCAATACCTAGTTTTAAGATGAATGCTACCGTGCTTGTGCAGATAATACTATTTGTAACATATTTCTGACTAATTGTGCATTTTTTATTATTAAAATTAACATTTACGTACATATTATTGCATTCAATATCAATATATGCATAATTTTATTATATTTTAATAATAAAGAGCTAGAAATATGCTACACATAGCATATAGGCATTGTAAGCAAGGTGGCATTCGTCTTAAAACTAGGCATTGTGGCTTGAATACGTTTATACTATTATACCGTTTGGCCAATCATTTTAAAAGTACATGTATAACCTAACAACTGTTACAGACAAAACAAAATGGCTGTGTTTTTGACAATTGCCACTAGTTAGGCAGGATAAGCTCCTTTTTCCAAAAATAATCCGGTGGAAATTAATTAATCTCATAAAAAAGCGCTTGCACTCTGAATGTCTCTAATCTTTTGGCTTTACTTAAATCCTGCAATAAAGAGAGGTATAATTTACAAAAAATAATGTATTAAACTAAGGCATCTTATAACAAGTAAAAGCCTCATTAACTCAGTCTATAATTTAGTAGGGTCACTTTTCTGATCTCATTGAATGAACAATGTTATCACCAACAACATAACAGAAAACGAAAACAATTTCCTCAAACGCAGCATGAATCGCGCTAACGAACACTCATAACTTGAACATCAAAGCTCCGGTAATTGGCGAGCAAATAATTACCAGCCAAATGTAACGGCGCGAGTTGTCGCTCATTCTGATAATTGTCTCCCTTGCTTTGTGTGGAAGTATGTGCTGAATTAACTGCGATATTAACTTTCTTTCTTTTGTCTTCACCTTGTTGGATAAGCACGTGTTTTGGTTTATGAAGATAAAACATTGCATAATAATAACTGTTTATATGTCTTTGATCTTGTTACGAGAAAACTAATTGAATTAATCAATTACACGACTCTATTTTAACATAGTCATGTTCAAAGCGAATAAACGGAATTAATTTTCATATAAATTACTACAAACATCAAACAAAAACAACAGGTCTCCGTGGTGTAGTGGTTAGACCATCGAGTACAAGACTGGTATGTACTGGGTTAAAATTTCACTCGTTGCACGGCATTTTAATCGTTGTACTGGCTCCAACCCTATAGTGAGTGTTTCGCAATTCTCAATGTACACACACTACTTACACCGGCCAGTGTCCTGTCTGTGGGGAGTGCATATTAAAATATCTCTTGCTGTTTAGTAATAGGCAGCGGGTTTCGTCTCTCATACTAAAACTAACATCTGTCCTGAGCATGCAGTCGAGGCAGGTGTACAGCGTGTCCAGGACAAACGCCTTGAACTTAAATTGGATATAAGCATGTAAATAAGTTATATCTAATTAACTAAATAAATAAAATAACTAACTAACTAACTAGCTAACTAACCAGCTAGCTAGCAGCTAACTAACTAACTAACTTGATACAGATTATGCACATTGGTGCGGTGCGGTGGTTAGAAAACACCCGGCTCCCTTATCCAATTCGATGGTATTCGATAATATAGAATTGCATACATGTACTATAATGGGCTGTAAAAATATATTAATACTATTACGAATGATGTAAATAGCATGTAACTAAATTTTATTTATTATATATTATTCTTAAAATGGTTGATTAATATTATGTAACATACGTTACAAAAGATGGCGAGCCATTAATCAGAAATAGACATGATCTATGCAGCTGTGAATGAATGCAGTAACACGCAGTAGTCCCAGTACGCGTCAGCTATGAGAAACATGATACCGCATCACTGTCATTGATATTGGAGACGCACAATGTATCCTTGCACATAATTACACACTAATGAACCACGCATAGTGAATATGCGATGCCATCATAATTTCCTGAACACGATACAACAGGTGTGGACTATATCAGAAAGATAGAGATGTAATTTCATATTTCATTTAACATCTGCAGCATTCATAAACTCCGTTATCAATTATTAAACGTAATTCAAAACTTTTTTGTCACAGAGGTAACCCGTTGCCGCCGCATAGGCTAGTCTTACCTAATAACATCAAATTTTCTTTTATGTGCACTTCCCTCAAACCGGAGAGCACCCACCACGTGCTTTGATGGATCAGTCGTGGATCACTGGTTGGAACGTAAGATAACCCAACGGGTCTAATGAGGAGGATCAATACTTCGAACCTTATATAGGCAGACGCTCTTGTGCTGAACTATCCCACGTTCCCCCCATAAACTTCATTGGTATTGTAATTTGTAAAGCTTGATTAGATTTAATAAAAAAAACAAAAAACAAAAAATGGGATAATATACAACACAATAAAATATTACACCTATTACATGTTTAACGAAGATATAGTTAAACAGTACATCAAAAACGTTTACAAAACAATGTATTTAATCCAAAATTTATGTGACTTTTACATGCTTACTTAGCCATTCGAGTTCATACATGTCAACTTTTCGACGCAGGGTTGTCTTCCCACCCCGTCGTGTGCCAGTCAATAGGGTGAAAATAACACATTTTGTATACGTTTTATAATGATAGCACGGAGCATATAATCAAAGTTAGCTTCGTTTGATGTGGTGGACGTCTGTAGACATCCTGGCAGGATACTGTATTGTTGATCTCAGAGGAATGTATATAACAGATTGTTCTATTTCGTTGTTCATTCAACCCATACATAATTATTACTGCCATTGAAACTGACAACAAAGGATTGATATATATCATCGTAGAACTCTGACCGATGTAGGTAGTTGAGTTCCAAGAGCAATTATATATCTATATTCTTCGAAAAATGTAACCTAGATCTATATACTTTACCTGTAACAACTAGATGGGTTTGTGTCTTGAGACGAATTGCTATACATATGGATAGCATGGAATTATATATTGTTTAAGGAAAATCAAGTCACTATACCATGGCAACATGTAAACATAAATTGTATGATGGAATCACATTCAGTTTGTCATGTTGTATATTAGCAACAGCACAACATTTGAATTAACGCGAGGACAGACCGACGGACGGATATCTTTATCAAAACCAATATATTCTTAAAAGTTGACAATGCACGAGTTAATAATGCATGGATAATAATAATAACGATGTTATCACACAATAAGGAACAATTATATGCATCACGAGAATTGACAATGTGAATATATATAAAACCAGTTACATACATCACAGGACCGAGTAAATAGCCGTATGTATTAAGTTATGTCCAGTGCAAGTGTGTCGTGCTGTAATTAACATTAAGCATGAATGACTTTTACGACTGAATAATAACAGCCGAAAGTTATCGTAACTTGAATAAGCTATGGGTGTATCCAAACGTTCTTCAACATCACAAGACATTTTTTTGGGGGGTTTTCCAAGCAAAATCAGTATTAACATAATCATTATTCATATAAATATAGTAAAAATACTAGTAGGCAATATGCTTCAACGACAACCCCACACATCCCGTTACTCAACAAGAAAAGTTCTCATGTAAACCGCTTGAGAAAGGTCACAGGTTACTTCTCCAGCCCAGCATGCACCGCGACATCATAGACTGTGTTATAATAACATCAAAGATGCATGTGATAATCAGTGGAGCCTATTATCAGTCTATTAGACTGGTGTGAGGCTCCACTTACCGTTACTGTAATGTGTACCGCATTGTTGTGTCGTGGTCGGTCTACGGGTATTACAGGTTTAGATAATGACGGTCATTTACACCATTTGAATCTTGGATATGTTTACAGGTACCCGGACCCACTAAAACTATCGCCTACTGGGTGTCACAAACATGGGACATGAAACGCGGCGACAAAAAGATTGGCGGACAAACCGCTTCCTCTGTATTAGCTACTGTTTTACGATGTGCAATTAGGAGTGTTTCATAATTATAATGATATGTACACAGACCAACAAAGAATAAACCATGGAATTAGGAAGAATTGGTTGCGCGTTTAGATAATCAAGACGACGATATGGGCAGTAACTGGAATCGAGCCAACAATCATGTGCACGCTATGATTCAAGTTGCTCTATGCAGTAGTATGCCTGAGTAAATATGAATTTCTTAAAACAAATCTCGAGATCTGGAGCGAAACGGATAGTTAGCTTAACCCCAGTTTCGCAGCTGTCATTATTAGAATATGATATAACAAAGACGAAGATTGTGGGGCACAATATGTCGTATCCTCTGTGTAGTAGTATGCCTGAGTAAATCTCAATTTCTTAAAACAAATTTGTGCTATAATCTGGAGATAAAATCTAAAATCTAGCTCAGCCCTACTAAAGCATATGTCGTTACTACAATACATAGACCCCCAAATATTGATTTTGTTTTACACCAAACGTTTCCGCTCTGCTGTATCTGCCAGATAACAATTGTCTCGTCTGATTTGCTTTTATTGCTATAATATAACATATATTCGTTATTATTTATCATGCATCATAATAAAATACATGTACATGTTAAATTAATACATTGTACAGGTCCAATTTTGGTAATAATTATCATATTAATATACATTAAACAGCTTATTTGAATATTTATAAGAAAGGAAAACGAAAGATGTCGGGGAGAGAGATCCTAATTACATTTCTCAACCAAAACAACATGCGAAACAAACATGGTGCCGTTTACCCTACCCCCAGCAAGGGCCAGCATGCAGCAACATAACAGATTTCAACATCAAAGACCCATCTGAACCCTGGTGATCATAATTACAGTTTATAACAGTGACGTACGTTAGTCCTGTACTGTTATAATCATCACCCCTGCCTGATATCCAGGTATGTCTGTATCGAATTAAGATAATGGCGATTGTCTAATTAATCACAACATTCTGCGCCTCCTGTGGGAATCATTTATCCGGGCCCAGTAGGGGAACTACATGTTCGTCACACAAAGATAACACATATTGATAATTAAATGTACGTTGTCCTTTGATCTAAGCGGGCTTTCACAGCTTTTGTCCGGAAGTTATTTTCCATTAAAATCGGAACACCGTAGCTGTGAAATGACCGCTTGATTTGTGTCAAGAACATGTTTATGTCTTCACGTTATGGCCAAAGGCAAGCGTCGCGTCCAAAATTGCTACCAGCTTGTAAATAGCATGTACAGTTAAAAAGGAAATTGCATGTGGTTTTCACGCCAAATGTATCGGCAACGGCTTCGCTTCTTAACAATAGATCTGAAGTATTCGAACAATCGAGAAATAATTTTGTAGAGATATATTTAAGAGACATAGTACGTAAGTTCACGTAATATATAGAGGATATTATATTAGTGTAATTAGAATATTATAGTGATGTTTAATGATACAAGTGTCTAAATCCTACTTTCAGATTGAAATAATTATAGTAAATCAGGCATGAGTGTCGTAAAGTAAAGTTTGTTTTATTTAACGACGCCACTAGAAACACATGGATTATAAATCAGCGGTTATTGGACGTCATACGCATGGTTATATTGACACATGGTCACAGAGGAAAACATGAATGTCGTAAACAAGACAGTCAATCACAGAAGGGCCGAACTTTCAAGGCAACCAATTGATGCATGATATATCTAGGGCGACATAAGAGTTCACGATGTACAGAAGAGCTCCAGAATTTATTACACACCTGGCCTTCATTTCCATAATGGGAAAAAGGGGACAATGAATAATAAATAATTATTTACAATGACAAGATGGTTAACAAGAGAACACATACAGTAAAACAGGAACATAATTATGTTAATTAATAATTACCGTAAATTAATATATACATGTACATACATTCATATACACATACATATTCACATCTGGCCGTTTTATAGCATACTGTGCCATAGGTTTGGATTGAGGTCGTGTTAGTTAGTTAGTTAGTTAGTTAGTTAGTTAGTTAGTTAATTGGTTGGTTGGTTACTTACTTACTTAGTTAGTTAGTTAGTTACTTACTTACTTACTTACTTACTAACTTACTTACTTAGTTAGCTAGCTAGCTAGCTAGTTAGTTAGTTAGTTAGTTAGTTAGTTAGTTAGTTAGTTAGTTAGTTAGTTAGTTAGTTAGTTAGTTAGTTAGTTAGTCATATTTGATAATCAGCAAAGGATCTTTTATATGCACTTTCTCACTAACAGCCTTTGATACACCAGATGTGGACACTGGTCTGTGTAGGTGGAAGTACACATACCCACTGAGTCTTGTGGAGCCTTCATCCTGGTTTGGAGCCAGAACTAGGATTTAAAATCCATTATGTTTCGAACCCAGTACCTACCAGCACTGACCTACTGAGGCCGCATGGGCCGGTGGAGGTCGTATTCGAACCTTCGTTGAATCTGAGCATGTTGAACTTGTTTCTTCACGGTCACCGCTGATACAAATGTTCTATTTCGACACTCACGCCGGTGATGACGAGATCTCGTAATGACGAGACGTTTCATTAAACGAGCTGCATGCCGGATTTTAACGAAGACGAGCATCAAAGGCTTGTTGACAGTGCCGATTACGCACGAAATGAATTGAGGAAATTAGCAGCTCGTATTATCACACGTTGCATCTGCCAGGGCACGCTGCCTTTGTTTTGCCTAGCCCGGTGTAATTGGTAACAGATCTTGGCCTCTTGGGGGTTCGCCTTTCACTGTTCTTTACACGACATCGTCCCGATATAGTTCGCCACGTGTTTACATTATCATAATGGGTTCTTCGTTGATGAACTTTTAATTACTTTCCCGTAACCTTTGATCCCGCTATACTAAATTAGATACCGTTTCTTTGTGTTGTGGGGTCAGAACTGATCACTGAATTACAGGGCGGATATATGAATTTCAAAATGGGTTATTAATTTGCTTTGGGTTTTTTTTTGCGGAGAATATGTTAGACTCAATGGAGGTGACTAGCCGTCATACCCATAACAATTTCTAGTACGCTTTTTGATCATGTAATTTTATTGTCTTTCGACTGCAAAACATACATGCCTATTTGCTGGTGCTTTGTTAGTCCATACTGGTATGTAGAGATTTCCGCATAGCCATAAAATATAGGGGCCACTACGCATTACCTGTTTAACTAAGCACTTTGATTTATTGTAAGGAATTTTAATGGCATTAAAATTCAGTTGTACTCATGAATTTTATATAAAATTATAAATATTGCTGCCAAATTTTGAAAATGTAAACGCCTACTGGGAAAAGGCCGGATATACGTACGGTTGATTTTCAGTAATCTGGTGTGGGTCTGACAAGTGACGTTTCTTCTGCGTCTTTTTGTGATTTGATCCATGTACAGTGCAGTTTCCTAACATTATTTGCTACGAATGATTTCACAAGGGTTGTATATTAGTCTTTTATTATAATTATACTGGAAAGCGAAAAAGACTTTTTTTAATCAGTCAGTCACAGTCAGTCAGTCAGTCAAGTCAGTCAAAGCTTTGTTGAGGATGCCCCTGTCCCACTTTTTTCAAAGCTGAATGCCTCTTTAACCGCCTCACTGAAGGTCTTTTCTTTCGCATTGCCATATGATTTTGATACCTCGCATTTGCCCTCTTGTGGTTAAAACAACAAAAGGAAGCAGGTACCAGATGGTCAGCGGTGGCGATGATCTTTTGTAGAGAACTGAAACCGTCTATAATCGCGGGCGTTTAGGAACAAATTGTGGGTCGTAATGTTAGTCAATGTAGTGTGTGGTTATACGGTATCCGTGATTCACAAGAACTGAAACCGTTTATAATCGCGGGCGTTTAGGAACACATTGTGGGTCGTAATGTTAGTCAATGTAGCTTGTGGTTATACGGTATCGGGGAATCAAGGCCATTGTAAACAAAACCAGCAGGATGACTGCAGATTATCCAGTGAGTGAAAATATGGCTTTTTAATTATCTCTCTTGCAGTCGCCCGAGGTTCCATGGGTCGAAGAATCTATCGACCTCAGAGGACCGGTTGGATTATTTCCCGTTCCAAACCTGTTATTTACGATTGGTCCATCAAAGGCAGTAATATGTGCACATAAATAATCCTCTGCTGTTATTCGGTAAGAGTAGCCTATGTCGCGGCAGCGTGTTTCCTGAGGCCTTGGTTTACACTAATTGTAGTACATGTAAATTTTCCTGATATCATCATTGGTTGTAGGCAATAAGTATTGGTAGTCAATATACTAGTTGTGTTAATAAATAGGCCAAGAGCTTTCAGCACATTATACAATTGAAAAATAGATTGTGCCAAAATACATGGCTTAATGCATTAATACCGCCCAATAAATAGTAGTAGTATTTTTAGAAACTGAACAAAAGAAGTATGTTAAGTATGAACAATAACATTGATAGTAAAACTATGTTGAACGTCTGTGTATTGTAAGGGACAGTGCATACATGTTAATGTTGTTCACAATCTGAACAACGTTAGGATTCGATTTGACGCCTCACTACCCTTCTAATACTAACATTGTTCAACAGAGGACTGATGTGTTTTTACATGAAAAGCATTCCGAAGATGGCGTTTACGAACACTGTTCGGATTGAGAAACACATTAACATTATATTGTTTATGTCTAATAAACATAATTATTATATTAATTAAAAACCTATTAATCCAAGTTTGCACCCGTATTGGCAAGTGAACAGACAGACAGACATAATTTGGTGCTGTGTTGGTTAACGAGCCAGCATTGCTTGGTTCAACATGTCATTCATTCCATGTTATTGTCTTGAAATAGTTTCACCTGTATCGTGTACGTGTAGGCCGTACAGGTGCGTGTGTGGGTGCACTTGCGCGGCCCCGGACAGCGAACTGGATAACTGTATCGTGTTCCGCGGCAACAGGGTCGCGTCTCTGACAATCCGACTTGCCGATTGTTTCGGGTTTCTTATCTCAGATTGCACGTCTGGCAGCTGTTGCCTTGGTACCGGTCAGATTCGGTGATATCGCGCATTTCACGCGCGCAGGCTGCCTGGTCCTGTTCGGATTTGGAAGAATGTCAGAAACTTCACGTGCAAATAGCTAATTTACGAGGTTTTTACATATAGAATGGCCAACAAAAGAGGAAATAAAGACGTAATGTTGTGCATATGAAATAACACCATGAGAACGAGGGTAAAGTAGAGAGAATGAGAGTGTGAGACTGATAGAGAGAGAGAGAGAGAGAGAGAGAGAGAGGAGAGAAAAGAGACAGGCAGGCAGACAGGAACAGGCACAGGCACAGGCACAGGCACAGGCAGGCAGGCAGGCAGGCAGGCAGGCAGGCAGGCAGGCAGGCAGGCAGGCAGGCAGGCAGGCAGGCAGGCAG
>JAULBR010085253.1:0-13214 GCA_032355825.1 Melanodrymia aurantiaca
GCAGGTTCAGGTGAGATTATAACGATGCTCGTGCATGCAGTGTATAACTATAACAAACATCTATCTTGTTACGTTTCCTCCTTTTACTCTCTTCAAGTCTGAGACAAACGACACGACAAACAGCTCAAGTTGACTACATCCACATCCATTTCAAAGTGTCGCAATCAAACACCTCAAAACTGTCACTTATGAAACTCTCTTGGTGATGGTTTTAACAAGACAAGTAACCATCTTTGTGTCGGGTTGTGAAAAAAAGGCATCTTGCGTTTGACTAAGCTTGACAGTTGTTGGGGTTAATTACTTTTAAAGTAGGCACGTTGCACGGTCATGTAGTTTATTGTACATGTTACGAGAACAGAAATAGAATTGTTTAGCATATTAATCGAAACTAATGTTCGTTAATGGTGTGAGAAAATGATAAACCGTGGTTGTAAAATGTGTCGCCAGTGAAACTTCGTCAACACACTGCTTTTTATATATAATTTATTACTTTTGTCTGAGTTTGTTTTGCATAATAATTATGTATCATAGCATCACAATTTTATCAGACAAGAAACTATGCGCAACGCCGTATCTATGTGGGGTGGGTGGGGGTGGGGGCTGCGTATAAGAAGAACCAGCGTCATTCCCACAATAAAACGTTAGAGTGGGACGAGTGCCCGAGTTGTTAATACATATAGCACATTATTTATCAACAGTCCCGAGTTTAAGACGAATGCCACAGCAAGAGCGAACCACATTCTATTGTAAACATGTTTGCGGTTACTAAATATCATTTTATATTTATTAGAATTAATAATAATAATAATAAATTATGTTAAGTACAGTAACACAAAAATATAATAGGTTACAATTAATACAATAAAATTATCATGCCAGCGTTTTTCTATGTATGTTGGTACTACAGAGATGCATAATTAACTAGTTGGCGCGTGCTTCAATGATCTTTTTCAGTGAGTATACTGTGGACGGAAGCAAAGCACCAAACATTTTCACACAGTGACTAACAAACATTTTCCTGGCACTATAATTATGGTCGCGGCTGTTTGATCTTCCATCGATATGCATTATTGTAGCATATATAACAATCTCCTTTATTGAATCCTATTAACATTGTACCCATAAAGCACCCGAATACAAATTACTAGCAAATAGCTGCGTTTTATCAGCTTCTGAACATTTTGCAAACCTTCGCAACAATATGAATTAAAGGTACAGTGCCGACTTTTAATGCTCAAACTTTGGACTGTACCTTTAATATGTTCTTGCTTAAACTATCTGTTTAGCAAATATTTCTTGTCACCCAAAATTAATGTCTGCATAAATTGTTGTATGCAAAAGCTAATATAAACACATTTGATACTTGATATTATAATCAATAAAAATGTAATTCAGTCTGAACCTTGTTACAATAGAATAGTGTTCGCACGTACAGTGGCATCCGTGTCAAACTCGTCACTGTCTCATATGCCGTAGATTACGGCCTGAGTGTAATAAATTCTTGTCTTGGCTTGTCTTGTCTTGTCTCGGCTAACAGTGTTACGTTTATGATCCTCGTGAAAATTTCAAATAATGTTAACTTTACTCACTCGATAAGCTCGTCACAAATCAACAGTTTTCTATGGATGTAAACATATTAACTGTAGTGACTCGTTTAATATCGTTTACATATAAGACTTGTTCGTGTTTGGAATTAGAGTAATGATATTATGAGCATAAGCAAATGAATCATTAATGACACTTTGCACCACTGAAGATCGTTTGTCGTCTGCTAAAACACTCAGACACTACTTCCAGCAATTTGACTAATGTACACCACGGCACACCACACGGACGAGATGTTAAACACGTTAACGGCAACACTTAGGTGCAGATAGGACGGTTTTATGTACATAGAGTGACATTAATGCTATAAATTACATTAAAATGTCAACTTATGAGACTGAAACAGGTGAGCACTGCACTAGGTAACACGTTAGTTGTCCAATGAATGAATTATCTAGTGCAGCACCAATCACACGATGTAAATTAAATTGTATCTAGGACCATTTCCACTTATACCGACCAGTGTCCACAACTGGTTTAACAAAGGCCGTGGTATGTGCTAACCTGTCTGTGGGAAAGTGCATATGAAAGATCCCTTGCTACTTATCAATTCGGGGTAGCGGGTTTCCTCTCTCATACTAACACTAACTTCTGTATTGGACAGGCATGTGACCATGACAGACGTGCTTGAAACTTAATTGGATATAAGCACCTAACTAAGTTATAACCTGAACCGGCCTCCGTGGTGTAGTGGTTAACGCTTCGGAATTCGAATCCCAATTCATGACATATGGGATTTTCAATCCCAGTACAGACTCCAACCCAGAGTGAGCACTCAGCAAGGCTCAATGGGCAGGTGTACTTCCTTTTACACCGACCAATGCCCACAACTGGTTCAATAAAGGCCGTGGTATGTCTTGTTTGTGGGAAAGTGCTTATAAAAGATCCCTTGCTACTTATCAATTTTGACTAACTGATTTCCTCTATCATCTTAACACTAACTTCTGTCTTGGACAGGTAGTCGAGACAGCTGGACTGTGTGACCAATACGGATGTGCTTGAACCTTAATTGGATATAAGCACGTAAATAAGTTATAACTAACTAAATTCAATTAGCGTCCAATCTTCCACATTGTTTGATCATGTTTGCTATTAAAGGTCCGCTTCGCTTGCCATCGTTCTTACGCACCTAATTAATGCTCTTTGTCAATATTTCTGGCTAATGGAGCATTTTTTATGATTGAAATTAATCATTTACTTACATGTTATTGCCTGGCATTATCAATAATGTATTTGTATTTTCAATGTGTTTCTTGTCATCCAAATGGTTGTAATAGCTTAATTGGTTTCGCGCCAAATGCGCAAGAACAATGTTAAGATATACATGTACATAACATTATATTCATATTGTAAGCAATAATAGATAAGTGAATGTTAACTTTGATAATAGAAAATGCTCCATTAGTCAGAAATATGTTACAACTAGTATTAGGTGCCCAAGCAAGGTGGCATTCGGCTTAAAACTATGCATTGTGGCTGACTGTTCCTCAGTTGCTTATCTGTTGAATATTCTTCAACGTTTAAACTGTTATTACACATTTTGAACGGAATGTTAAAGGCTAATGGGGAAGTTCAAACGGTAATGCATCTCAAGTTGTTGTGTTATTTAATTGCCGGAAATCTGTGACACAATTTGGAATTACGATGCGTGTTACATGGCAGACACTGCAGGAAACAGTCATTTTGAGAAATGTTCTATCTGTGGCAAGCTACTTAAAGCCGCTGGTTCAAGTTTAAGAAGGATAGCGCGTGACAGACCGTTGACAATACGAAATGTGCCAATATATACCTGTGTCTAAAGGGTTATTCAGATTTATTAGTATTTATTACACATAGAGGGAAACCACATAATAGAGGTATTATGTTGTTTATACCCACCCTAGTGAGATACAGCATTTGAACATAGTGACGTAGCAGAAAACCGTCAATTTAGAAGGGAGACTGAATACACTGAAGTAGATTGAGTTTTGGCAAAGTTCTGGTGAAAGCTTCGGACATCACATCGTCGCACAAAGTTGTCTGATGAATATGGAATTGAGTGTTTTAGTCATTGCTATATAGGACGACCACCAAACTTCAATTTCGTCATAGTTATTTAATATTGACTAATTATTGTGGGTAATAAATACAATAACCAACTCGATACTCAGAATTACATATTATCTGTGTCCCGAGATATCAATATTTTCAGTCTCTTGCTAAAGCTCTGGACAGACAACATTAATTTCACGTGGGACAGATAATACGTAATTCCTCGTTAGTCATAGGTTATCGTCTACATCATCTGTTTCCTTGTTGCCAGAAAGAAGAGGAGAGGCTCTCGGTGGTGGACAATGACAACAAATTGCTGCTGCAGAAGATGATGTACATCATGAAGACACGTGGTCGTGTCGACAACTGGAACTTGGAGTACGAACCAGGAAGGTAGGTGATGTCCACTCCGACAGACAGTCGGGAACTACGGAAGTTGCAAGTAGATAAAGAAGCAGTTTTGACTGTCTCATGTACGTCAGCTGTCAGCTCAAACCAGTTAAAGGCATGTTCCAGAGTTTTAAAACGGATGCCGTGGCTTACGTGCTCATATAAAGCTACTTGTAACTTATTTATAGCTAATAGAGCAGTTATATTTATTTAAGTTCAGATTTACTTACATTTTATTACTTACGACATCAATATATCATTTATGTATAATGTCTATCCAATGTGTTTGCAGTAGCTTAGTATTATCCTTGAGGTTTTGGCTGCAATAATTTAGTACAATACAACATATATACATTGTACCGGATCCTAAAGAGAGCAAGCGTGTAAGACATTTGATACTAAAGACCTGTTCGCCTCTTACCCACAAGTCCCCATCCACCTGTATAAAAAGCAATAAAACAAGTTTTAATTTATATTTAAGCTACTATAACACTTTGGATGACTAGAAACACATATGATATACACAATATTGATTTTGTAAGCAATAAGATGTAAATAAATGTTAAGTCTAATAAAAAAGAATCTAAACGACAAAACATGGGCATGGCCAAATGTTTATCTCTGTAAAATGCAATTAGGCATACTAGAATACGGTTATCGGTTTTGCCATGTACATTTGGTTTCTGTTATGTTTTCAGTCTAAATCATCCATACAAACAACGACAATTGGAAAAAATTGCTTTAGAAAACATTGCAATAGCTAGAAGACTCGAAAATGCGAAACCAGTGTATAACTCGCTAAACATGGTAAGTATGTGTACGTTTTGAATGTATTTTCTATAAAATCAATTTTGTTTCATCAAAATATAAAGTAATCTAAATAGGCAAACATTATGTCACAGATGGAGGGACAAGATCTCAGATGTAATGTAGAAAGATAACAAAAATACGTTCATTAATCCACTGATCAATAGTTGGATGTAACGCCACATGACTCGGTACATCAGGTAGGAATCGTTCGAATGTACACTGTGTGGTTTCATAAGTAGTTTACCTAGTAAGAGAATGATCTGGCTGACAAGGGTTTAGCCACCACAATGTCCATCTAGATCCCTGTCAGTCAGTGTATTCTCAGTTTATTCTCGACCTAACGAACAATAGCAAATTTGTTGACCCAATAAGCTGAAAACTCACTGCTAATTCAATAAAAAGTACAGAATGTATTATTTTTAATTAAATTATTTTTGTGTGTTAGTCCCAGAACATAGAAGCGTGCAATATTAGGGTTGGGGCCCAAATTCATTACTTACAAACGTGCATTGTCTTGATCCTTTAATTAAATACAAAATGTTTAATGAAGAGAATGATGTACCTGGTGGCTATTATGATGCTGACAATGTGCTAATTGAGGTTGAGGAATGCTTGCTCCTGGTTTCAGGAGGATGAGTATCAGAAGAGCAGATACTACCAGAGTCTGCATGAGGATACCACTAAAGATTACGAGGAAACACCAAGGAGATCCAAGAAATGGGTACTTACTATAATTTATTCCGATAAACATTTCTATTATCAGCCGATTTCAACCACTGTCCATCATTTAAACATGTTTAACATGACTTTAAAGGGGCAGCGCTTAGTTGTAGGACGTATTCCATCGTGCTTACACATCTAATGCTATTTGTAACGTATTTCTGTCTCACTTATTGCTTATAATATTTATATTAGCTTAATATGGTCATAAGACTTCTCTCTACTATATTTTGGCACGAGAACACTTATGATAGGAAAACGTACACATTAAGCTATTACATGTATAACTAGTTGCATGACCAGAAACATATACATGTACATATAATTATATTGATATTATAAGCAGTAAGATGTAAGTAAATATTAATTTTAGTAATAAAAAAATACTCCATTGACAAGAAATATGCTATAAATAGGATTAGATGCGCACGTACGGTGGCATCCGTCTTAAAACTCGGTACCTTTAATAATGCTATGTAAAAAATGTAATACCAAGGTTAACGTTGCTTCTCATGCCTTAGTGGATTACAGGCTTTAATTGTTCTGTGCACCAATATATGGACATACATTGTTATAGGCTGCTACAAGAAGTAGACCATAATCCTAGTTTATGTTTTGAATTGTTATGCATGTATTATATATATTATATTAATATTTTCAGAGGAGTGTAGATTTTGAGGAAGAGAAGAACTATGAGGATGATTTTGAAAGTGATGAAGAAAAAGAGAAGAGTGACACACAAAGTAACAGACTACCGCACATTGTAAGAATCTCGTCACGTTCTTGTATTGCTATATATATACATGTATATGTATTTAAAGTGTATATGTTTATATATAGTTTGGGCATTTAAAATTGTTGGACAATACAATGTTGATGGTCATAGATGGTGTTCATAACACTTTATTGACATGTGTAAATGAAACTTGATGAATCTATATGGATAGCATCACATTGCAACATTCCAGCATGCCCAGCAGAAAGCTGTAATGTTCTCAGATGAACTCGTTAACAACTGATACACTCTTTGACGCCATACACAACCTGCAACGCGGCATCTTTTGTTCATTTCACTTACTTCTGAGCATTCGACAAATAACCTTTATTCATCTTTTGACATGGACTCTAAGCATTGTTATTTATTTATGTATAATTGTAATTAATGGGCCACACACTGATGATCATGATTGATTTACAGAATGAAAAGAAGCAAACCGCACCCAGTAAAAACAAAAGCGAGGCAAGTGTGCAGAAACTGCCACAGATTAAGGATAAGAACAAGGTGAGACATTAGCAGTGATGCCAATTTAATACCCGAGCTATCATTACTCCAGCGAACACGTTAACCAGGCAAATACATATCTAAATGAACAAACCTTGGTATAATAGGTCTTTTGATTGGGTTGTTAAAGGCCCAGTCCACACCAGTTTACGTGTATGTAATAATAATATGTAAGTAGTATTATACTTCAGAAATAAGTGCACGAAAACATGAGTAGTTTGGAAGGTAAGGCAATTTAACAAAATTTGATATAATTATGTACATCTAGAATACGTTGAAAACACTCAATATCCCAATAAAAATAGCATCTGACGGCATTATGGTAATATTATTTTTTAATCTGTATTTAATTGGGAATGCGATGATAATTTGCAATATAATGCTACATGTATATTTAGCATTAGAACAATTGCTACAGATTTGAGAGAAATCAGGTATGCTTACAGTGATATAGTGGTCTTATCACGGCTGTTGCGAACTAGCTATTTGACACTATAACAGTTTTGTCCTTTACACTGTATACAACGATGAAGCGTTATAGGATTATACATTCCTGTTCTGGTTAATTGTCCGTGTATTCTGTGAATGTCTATACCAATACTAACATATATTATGTCCATATTTTTACTTCCATGTTATTAACGCTCTTGTGCTCTCCCTCTCTGAAGAGTTCCAACTTTCATGTCAGTTTATCATGAAAATAATTATCTGGAAAATAAACTAGAACAGGACGTTTACTTCTAACACATGGCAGTCTACCTAATAGGGTGGATCCAGGAGGAGGGGAGTGCAGGGGATATGGCGTATGAGTCCCCATTAACATGGCTATACAGTGAATATTCTAGAATGGTATCAATTGAGACTAGTCATATCTGTTTAAGACTATTACTATTGGATGCAGGGACTTTTCCGATGTGACGTATTGTTACACAATGTTGCCACATGTTGGTTACATATCTCTTGCGTGTCACAGGTAACCGTTGAAAGTGACCACACATACGAAATGTATGACCCCAGCCGGAGAAGTAAGATGACTGAGGTACACTTGAACTCGTTTTCCTAACAGTGTTTTGTTCTTTACTTTCCGGAGTGTCACTTGTAGTAAAACTCTGAATATGCACGGGACCCTTTTGATGTTTTGGCACACCTTTATACATACAATACCGCTAACAAGTGGTATTCTTATCTACTGATATAATTAACAGTACCATCACAGTTAAATAGAAATGCGACATAAATGAAATAAACCAAAGTACAATATCTGTGTTTAGCAATCGATCTGTAAATAGTAAAAGTGACAGAGTTAGATTCATTAATATACACATGTATACGACAAAATTGCACGCCAACAGTTAATGTTCCGTTTATGAAGAGAAATATTCTACAACTAATCACTTCTGATTTAGGCTGACTTTTAACTATGCCTGAAGTCTTTCATATAAAACACGAGACAAATGAAATAGCCTATTAATGTCTACCATAAACGTTTTGAAAGTTTTTACCAGTGCATGGACGGCATAACCCTGATGGAAGCAACTTCTGAGTCAGGAAATGACGTTGCAATGAAACCGGCATATAATGAAGTCCGTCGTAGCATAATCGAGGTGTTCCTTGAAATGTTGGAATTTTTTTTTTTTTTTTAATATTGTGCGTCATTCCTTTTCTGCATATTTATTCTTTACATTTTTAAATCTCGTTTCTAACTCACTCATGTTGTGATATCCGAAGCACAAAGGACTGTAGTAGTAGACCTGCATGAGTAGGCACCTGTGTAGAAACGCATGCTAGGGAATGTGTTCGTCCAGTGCACAGCATGCTGCATGCATTATATACTAAAGGTATGGTCATGAATAGAGGCTTGTGTAGGGACGCACGTAATGGGAACTAGGCATGGATGCACGTAATGAGACCTAGCCTGCATGTATGCACGTAATGGGACCTATACATGGATGCACCTTATGGGGCCTGTGTAAGAATACACGAGTAGGGACCTCTGTAGGGATACACGTAATGGGGCTTTGCAGGGATGCACGAGTAGGGACCTGTGTAGGGATACACGTAATGGGGCATATGCAGGGATGCACTAGTAGGGACCTGTGTAGGGATACACGAGTAGGGATCTGTGTAGAGATACACGTAATGAGGCCTATGCAGGGATGCACGAGTAGGGACCTGTGTAGGGATGCACGTAATATGGCCTATGCAGGGATGAACGAACAGGGACCTGTGTAGGGATACACGTAATGGGGCCTTTGAATTATGTAATACGTTTATTCTTTGAGTATTGTTTGAGGAAACTAAATTTTAAAATCAGAAGCTCATAATCTTTCATTGATGCAGTTTATCCGTTCTGATTTCTATTAAATTTGACCACCACGCGTGTTAAAGCCGCTGATTCGAGTTTAAGAGGGATCCCAGCTTAAACCAGTAATTCATGTGCTTGTATCGTCACTGATGAATACATTGTTTGATCCATAGCGCACGCAAGCACGTTATTGTTCCGTAAACAGTAGTTTATGTGTGTATACCGCCACATAAAAATTATGACATTGTTTGATGCATTTGGTAGGTTTCCTATTGTTAACACTGGCGTGCGCTACTCTTCCATCCCTCATAAATTCGAACCAGCCCCTTTAATGTGTTTCAATTTGTGCTAACAAAATAGCAGTTCACTAATATGTGTCTAAATTAATGCAATACGTATTACCTACTCTCTTCAGATTCAACAAACCATGTATTATTCTTTACTATAATGATTAGCATTTCCTGTTTTACTACCTACATCTTTACATGTCAATAATACTAATATTCATGTCAAACTTGTCTTTTCCTGCTAACTTTGAACACCTCACATCCTATTAAAAAGTTGAATAAGAAAGGAAAGACCAATAGTACGGGTGGTGACAGTTCAACTGAAAAACAAACTGCAGACAAGAGCGAAAAAGGACAAACCGCTAAGACAGGTCACGAAGAACAAGCGGCTGATAAGATTGGTGAAGAACAAGGTGAAGATGATGAGGCTGTAAGAGCAGAAGCACAAACAGCAGGTGATTCGCCCGAGGGAAAGGACAAAGAAGAAAATGACGAAGAAGCAACGAAAAACAATGACGGTAAATCAGAGCATGAAGAGGAGAAACATTCTGAAGATGACCCCAAGACGTCGCCAGCTGGAAATAAGGAAGAACACAAACAAGACCAATCAAAGACGAGGAAAGAGAATGAAAATGAACAAACTGGATCTGATGGAAAGAAGGCAAAAGATCTCTATTTATTGATGTTGTCAAATGTAGTACTTTTTTTGTCTTACATTTGTTTGATGTTGTATTTTAAACTCAGTATCTGTTTTGGTATGCACAGTTAAAAGCAATTATTAAATTTAACTTAACAGTAGGAATAGAACTCCAAAACACCATGCTTTCGAAATAATAAAAAGGTATCAACAGTACAATAAACAGTTTTAAATAGTATTCTACAAGTATGGTATACACAGAATGTCAAACTATTTTTATTCATAACTAATCTTATATTATAATTATTAAGTTTGCTATTGTTACACAAAAATAACAGCTGAAATTTCAAATATTAACAATAATATTTTTTCAATTTGACTTGACAACAATTTAAGTATTGCTAAAACGTAATAATTAAGTATACAAGTTAATATTTCAGACAGTATAAGCGTATAATTTATGATTTATGTTCGGTCAGGTCAGGTAACAAGTGACGTGCCCCTATCCATTTAAGTTTCAGTGACACTTATGAGTTAACATGTCATGCATTTATGTGCATTACCGGTGATAAATGTCGGATGATTTAATGCCATGCTGTTTGTATGATCAACGACTAGGGCCTATTGTTATCATTTTTTATTAATATGACTCGGTACATAAATGTAATGTAGTTTACCTGTGAATAAACAAACTCTAAATTTCAATACTTCGGTTACAGTGTATACCCAAAATTTCAATAGAATCCATCCGACTTCCTCATAGGATAGTGATTCTCTTAAACATCAATATAATATCCATCTTCACACTTAAGAATAACTTTTTATATATCACATTTGGGATTTTCGGACTGAATATCTAAATTTATAAATATTTACAGGCAGTATAAAACTAATGAATGAATGATTTGAAGTTTAAAGTCGTTTCAGGATTATTTCACCTATATGCGACTGTGTATAAAACTATAATAAATGTATGATAGTTTAATACTAAATTTAATGTTCATTAAATGAAATTAAATTATTTGCATACTATTCACTGGTACTCATTCTGTTTGCACTTTTTTGTTACGATTTTTATGTTTGTCTATTTTTGTGATGTTTGTGCCTTGAGATTATTAACAAAATACTGAATTTATCAATCTTACAAATGTTCCGTGAATAATCAGGTGGTTTTGTTTGGTGGTGTGTTTTCAGTGATGTTGTATTAATATAATTTGGTTTTGTTTCACAATTATTTTCAACAGAGCTATCACAATTACATGTACCATTCTATGCATCGATTTAAGTAGAACAGTCAACAGGACTTTTAATGTTTTTAATATTTCTGTACAAACTGTTAACACGATTTGTCAATGTTATAACATTTTCTATAAATCTGTCAATAAGACTGTTTGAAATATTTCTATGGAACTGTCAACAAGACTGTTTACCATTTTGAATATTTATGCACAATAATTGTCAAGAAGACTGTTTACTAGTTTAATATTTACATATATAACAATACTAAGAAGATTGTTTAATTGTTTTAATATTTCTATAAAACTGTCTACTATTTACTATTTCAAATACATGTTTTAACTATGTATGCATAACTGTCAACATACATGTACAATTGTACATGTAGGTAGCAAAAGAACTACTTTGGCCTAAATACCACGTTTTTCCGCAATTACAAATATTGTATATACAATGAAATCTTGTAACCTAACACACTTGGGAACGAGTAAAATTCGAGATTTAGAAAGGATTATTGGTTTATTGAGATAATATAATATAATTATATACAGATCCTTAAGGCTTTACGGGACTGTGTAATAAGGTATGTTTAGAGTGAATTCCAATTTATGGAGGTTTTGCTACAGTACTGTACATTGTATAGGTCTTCATTTGAGTTTGCTGTGCTCTGAGTTTTGTAATTACATGTATGTGCTTCATGTTACTGATCAGCGATCTTGATGTATTTCCTGTTTTGTTATTGGGAACCATTAGAGGATTCCACACAATTGGCGTATAAATATTTAAGAAGTTAACACTGATCTTAAATACCGTACCTGAAAACGTTTATTAAAATTTATCTTCATCTTATCATATTTTTATATTATTTAAAAATGTTGTTACTGAGATCAGTTAATCTTAGAGCATCACTCTTTGAAAATAAACAAAATAGCCCCATCTTTACTTTAGACGAATTAATTAGCTGGATGATATAATTATGTTATTATTATATGTTATCAAATATTGTGTTCACTTTGTCATACATATTTATATTGATGTAAATATTGTCATTCAAAAAACATTTGATGGAATTTCATAAAATAAAAACTTTTTGTTACGTTAACGTAGCAAACTTGCTCAACACGTCTTTTTTAGGCATTGGTTTAATAATGACTAACATAAACGTAATTACGGTTTGAGTTCAAATGTACTCATTTTATGACATCACAGAGAGAAGGTCAACACTATTATAATCTTCTTCCACGTTATTAAATAACTGATGTACTACGCGTGTGCTTCTTTTATATATTTATATGTTTGTTCATATTGTTTCGACACCGTAAACAAACGTCTTGGTCAGTGTCATTGTCATTGTCTGCGGTCCCAATGTACATTTTAAACAAATTTACTATACAAATGTTTCTCAGACTTTTCATATTCGTTTGATAGTAAACGATATGTTTGTTTAGATTTGATTTATATTTTTACATGTTCTTAATGCTCTTCCTTTCAGACGGACGGACCAGGGGAAACAGACGCCAAGCAGCTTTTCAAGGTGGCCAAACAGATGGGTAAGTGAAACACTGACACACAAAGATCATTTCCAAGCCCTTATATTATACTAAGTGCACTCTTCCAAAGACAAGATACTACACATCACGGAATTTGATGAACCAGTCGTGAATCACTGGTTGGAACGAGAAATAGTCCAACAGGATCACCGAGGTGGATCGATGTTTCAACCTCGTAGACGTCGGGTGGACGCTCTTGCTTATACATCCTGCATGCTCCCAACAGTCAGTGTAGAAATATATAGAGGATATTAAACGAGCTACCCTGTAGTATCAAGTTTACTTCCCAAGTGAAATAATTTTCATTTGTCACGAGCTTTAGCGAGTGACTAAAATGAAAATTATTTCACGAGGGACGTAA
>JAULBR010085264.1:0-13211 GCA_032355825.1 Melanodrymia aurantiaca
TTTTTTTACCATACGAAAGATACCAATCGGATCAGAATCGGATTGAGAACTGGAGAATCGGGACGAATCACAGGATCTTGATCAGACTTTTGACAACTTTTAATCGGGAATGGTCCTATCAAGGACGGCAGTAAACATCCTGAATGTGTGACTGAGGCTTTAGCTGTTACAAAGAGGCAATAAGGCGTATGTATTGACAACGCGGTTATTTACAGTCAAATACAGTCTGCGCCAGTGCCGTTGTAAACGATGTGTACGGCTAACCTTCCTTGCGTTCAATAAGGCGAGCGTTCTGCTACTGAGACAAGACGTTTTGTCACCGGTGTTTGTATCTAACCTTAAATGAATCTATTATGGTAGTACACGTCGGTACCAGTCAAACCGTTTGTCTCTAATCTTAATGTCCCCCATGATCGGTACCAGTCACATTGTTCGCGAGCGCTCGCCTTATTGAACGCAAGGCTGGCTTATTGAGAGAATGTGGACAATTTTGAGAACAAACGTACGTAATTTCCATCCGCCACTTAATTTAACGATGACTCCGACATTTTTTTTATTAATTTTTTTTCATTTTTTTTTCAAAAAAGTGTATTGTCCCCAGAAAATAGACAGTGAACAGGTTGGGGATGACTCCGACATTTAGCTTGGTGAACATTGCCAGGTAAAAGCCTGACAGCATTAACCAATAAATCCTCTCTATGTACGTCTGCCAGTGTCTGGGATTGAGAGGCCACGTCTGGTCACTGGTTGTCTGTCTTAATGATGTTAATATTAATAATCTCCTGACAAAAACAATTTCTCGAAAAAAGGGACTGAGCAAACCGAGACTATGGGCTGATTTCTCGTCACCGATTTAAACCTGATCGCCGTTTTAAACTCTGATTAAACAAGGCTAAACAGCTGGTTTTAACCGACCGTCAGGTTTAAACCGGTGTAAAAGTAACCCAAGTCCGCCGGGAATGCAAATCGGATTTTTTATCCTATCATATAACGAACAATTCGATAAATAAAAAATGCTTAAGCCGGCGATCAGGTTAAACCGGTGACGAGAAATCGGCCCTAAACCTATGTCAGAAAATGAAGAGGTGGCATAAAAGTTTGAGATACCTTACTGAAATCGTGTCATTTTGTAACTTTTCGATTCTGTTGAATGCAACGCAAAATTATTAATTTTTGTATGTTTTCTCTTTCCGAGAAATACAAGTCAGGTCTGACTGTTTAATTAATTTACCGCCTCCACCCACAAAACAAAATCAAAATGAAAAAGTATCAGTGGTTTCCCCAGAGCCATAAGGCGTAGGAGGTCCCTACTCCTTACCTGTTTAAGTAAGCGCTTTGATATAAAATATTATTTTAAGGGAATTGTAAGCGCTTTGATTTATCAAATGGCTTTGTAAGGGCCTTAATTTCAGTTGTTTGTCCCTGTACAATGCACAATCTAATCAATTTTTACTCATGCATTATATAAAAAATTGTAATAATTATTATTTCTTAATTTTGAAAATGTAAGCGCTTTAAAAAAATCCTGGGGAAAGGCCTGCCTGAGTATATTAAATTAATTTTGAAGGAAATAAAAGCCGAATTTAAAAAAATCGAGAATTCCAACAATTTTGTTTATTAATTTTGTTTTTAACCGCTTACCTTATACGCTTCTTCTTCATCACCTGAAATTCCATCTATCGGAGCCGCATTAGCAAAGCTGTGAATAATTACAAGACTTATAAACGACAGCGCTTGCACGAATTGTACATGTGTTGAACACCTCATCTTTCTTTGTCGTCTGCCAAAAGTCCAACCGGCTCTGCCAATGCACGCAGCACGCGCAGTTTTTATCATCCAACCAGCTCCCCGCTTCTTCCCATTTCCAATTGTTCGGCGATTTGCATTGGTCGATTCATGCGTGGACTTATTTTTCGTATGATTTGTCAGAATAAATAAACGCATGGCTGTTAAACGTTTTGATTGACTGAAAATGTGTATAGAAAATTATAATACGGAATACTATAGTAGGTTATCGAGGTGGGAATTAATGGAAGAAAATAACAAAATGGGATCCAAATAAACCTGTATTTATAATTAAAGGTTGTTTTTCTTGCGGAGACAAAAGGAAAAACGTTTTCGCACTTGGTCATATTTTTAACAGATGCCATTTTATCAGACACTTCCTAGTTGTTATCGCTTAGTAATATTTGTTGCTCAAATTGGCATTGCGTGCGATTTCTTTACCGATAAACAAGCGCGCTTCCCACACAAACAATTTAGAAAGCAGACAGTGACTATTTTTACGTTAAATGCGTTAGCCATCAAGAAGATTGACATTATTTGTCGGAGAGAAATCCTGTTACATGAAAAAATGACACATTAATTAAACGCAAATACATTTATCGTCCACAGAAATATACATCGAACATGTAATACCTGGGTTGGGCAAGTAATCATCTCTTTACAATTAATTAATTAACTCATTTGTTAAACGCAGGTACATTCATGTTTATAGTGACTGAACAATAACAGTGTGTAGAGAATACTATAATATAATATAATATAATAATTATATATAAATACATGTGCGTAAGGTTTTTAAAGCGAAAGGGACCGTAAGCGAAAAAATAGGCCTACTTTGGCTGATAAATTTTAAAATCATGGCCCGGTTGTTTGAATCCCGGGTTAGCGCTAACACCGAGTTAAGTGCTTAACCATGAGTTAAATTTAACTACAGATTAAAAATTGCGTCGTTCAAACGTTGGTTAGCGCTAACTATAAGTTAAATATACCCTAACCCAGCTTTTAACCTGTGATTAGCCAACCCTGGGTTAAGGAATTTAGCCCATCGTTAGTGGTAACCAGTGGTTAAGTTAACCCAAGATTCGAACAACCGGGCCCAGTAATTGGTTGTACATCAGTGAGTTTATAACAGATACTAGTCTTGTTGTCGGCTTTATAATATTATAGTTTTATGACATGTCTTCCCCTAGCGTCTTTAGCTGAACGAGGTCGAAGAACCGATCCTCCTAAGTTAGCTATCTAGTTAGTTATAACTTATTTAAGTGTTTATATCCAATTAAGGTTCAAGCAAGTCTGTCATGGTCACGCAGTCCAGCTGCCTTGACGGTCTGTCCCGGACAGAAGTTAGTGTTAGTATGATAGAGGAATCCCGCTACTCTTGTTCAGTAGCAAGGGATCTTTTATATGCCCTTTCCAACAGACATGTCAGTACATACCACGGCCCTTGTTAAACCAGTTGTGGAGACTGGTCGGTGTAAGTAGAAGCACACCTACCCATTGAGCCTTGCAGAACACTCACTCTTGGGTTCGAGTCGGTACACTGATTAAAAATCACATATGCCACGAATGGGATTCGAACCCAGTACCCAACAGTCTCAAGCCCGATGAGCTAACCACTGTGCTATAGAGACCGGTGATCCTCCTAAGTACTCTCGTTGGTTTTTGCCAGTTCAAACCAGTGATCCACGTCCGGTATGTCAAAGGCTGTGGTATGTGCTATCTTGTCTGTGAAAACTGAATAGAGAAGATACGTTACTGCTAATCGGTATGTGGCGGCAGAAGGGCTATTCAGTGACCATGTGTCGAAACAACTACATCATTGATATTTTATGTTCATTAACTCGTGTCGTTAAACTAACTTTTATGGTTTATTTCTCGGAAGTTTTAAAGCACCTTATTTTTTGGTATACATATATACTGTACCTTATTTTGATTATCAAAGATTTTGTCCCGAATTTAAGAGCACATTAAGCTACTAAACAATGCACATTGTACATACATATTCCTGATATTCTACAACAAGTAATACGATGTACGTAATTGTAATTTTAATAAATGGAAGTCATGATTATCAGAAGAAATGTTACAATTGCATTTCTTCCATACGTAGGGTGGCATCCGTCTAAAACTGAAGCCCGTACGTTTAACATTGGTAATTGTAGTTTACAAAAATGAATTGTAAATGCAGCCATAGTGTGAGACAGCCATTCTCCTATGCATTATACACAGTATAAATATACACACTTATACAATATAGCCTCTGGCACAACATTAGGCAAATTTAGGATTTTTATTACTTGGGCAGGTTGAACAGAGAAGAAAGATGTCTGTGTGAGATCGTGGGATTCAGCTTATAGGTGGTAAACTTCTCTTAGTCTGGGTTATTTTTCGTCCTAACTAGTATCATCTCTGACACAACATTAGACACGTTTAGGATGTTTTATTAAGGCAGGTTAAACGGAACTTTTGAAAGAATATCTTTGGAATTATTACTTATGAGAAGAATACATGTAAGGCAGTATATACTGTACACACACTGCAATACTAAATACAAGCAGTTTAAAATGTGTGAATTGTTCTGGAGAAGAAATATGAGGCAGTATATAATACACAGTTTAACTTTAAATACAACATGCTGTTTAAAATATGATTTGTCCTGGGGAAGTAATATGAGACAGTATAATAATTCACAGTGTAATTTACAGTTTAAAATGTGGGAATTGATCTGTGGAAATGTGACTCAGAACATCGTCGGTGGTTAAAGGGTTAATTTCGTTTTGTTTACGTCTTTGAGATTATGGAAAGTACGCCCGTATTTCCGCAATAATTGGAACAAACTATGCCGCTTAAATGTAATGTTGCTTGATGTTCGATAGAACAGAAAATTGCTATTTTAAATTGGCTTGCTCCATTTTACGATACCATCAATGTGGAAAGTGGACAACCTTTCAATGTTGAGCCGACCACGGTTCGCTAGATTAACTGAGGTGAAACTATAATAAAAGAAAGCCACTTTGCAATCCTTACACACCGACCTTGGGCATAAACGTTTGAAATAAGCAATTCAGTTAATCGACGTGCAGCTGACCGTTTCGCGGTGGGAGGGGGAGGAGGAGGAGGAGGAGGTGGAGGAGGGAGGCATTGAAGTTTGGTTCATTGAACCTTCAGTCACTAGATGTAAGCACTTCACACTGTTTTGGTTTCAATCTGTACACAAACAAGTTAAAGCCGCGATGCCTAGTTTTAAAACATGTGCAATCGTCCTTGCGTATCTAATGCTATTTGTAACATATTTCTGGCACATTGTTTTTGCTAATAAACATTTATTTCTTTATTATAGGTTAATATGGAGTTGAATAGATGTGTATACATGCTTTTTGTGGGGATGGGGGTGGTATTTGTTTGTTTGTTTTGAATTTTTTCACATTCCGGCACATGGAACGATTGCATTATTAAAACTATCAACCACTTACACCTTGATTACAATATCAATATCATTATGTATATCCAGTGCTTAATATCGTCTTTGAACTTTTATCTATACAGTAAGGTTAGGAAGGTTACAAGAATGTAATTTGATTCTATTTTGATGCTGCAATATAAGTTATTACTGGCTAATAATATTAGCCATCATTCAGAATTCGCATAGAATTCATTTAGAAAATACGTGCATCATGTCAACCCGATCTGCTAAAGTATTTCTGCACTCAATTTGTCTACGTGAATCAAACCTAGATTTAGTCATCTCCACAAACTCAAGCTCGCCAACACACCCATATGTATATGTGGACAGGATGAGGAAACAACAACTCACTTCCTCCAGAATTGCATTCATTACAAACCAATCAGAGACCAGATATGGCCTGCCACAATAACCATGGCTGAAAAGCTATATGGAAACAGGGAGCAGCTACAGAAAACAGCAAAGTTCACCCTGCTTAATCATGATTAGAGTGAACGAAAAAAAGAAACCTAGATTTCACTTGCCTACACTTAGTTTGCCTAAATGATCAAACACAATGTGAAGTGACAAATATTTTGTCTAGATTTATTTGGTCATTAATTTTAATTATTGTGGTAGTATGAGATTTCATTTGATGTGTAATCCGTATACGCATGCGTATACGTAGTCCGTAACGAGTAGTCTGCACTTATATATTTCTATATGCAAATTATGTAGACAGAATAGATTCATGATACATGTGTCTATGTATTTGATTACCTAGTGGTTACCGTCTCAGAGCCCTGGGAGCCATTGGTGCACAATGGCGATAGCTTACTGATCAACATATACCACACTTTTGCTGTAGGGTACCCCCCAAAACCTTGAACTTGTGATTACGGTGCCGATATCCTAGAAGTGAATGATATTACTGGTCTCGAGTTTCACTTACAGACACACTACCTAGTTTTAAGTCGACTGCCACAGTGATTGAGCATTTAATGCTATTTGTAACGTATTTCTGACTTGTAAATGGATCTTTTATTATTATGAAATTAATCTTTAGTTATTAGTATATATTATTGCTTACAATATCAATAATATGTACACACAATGAGTTTATAGTAATATGGTACATGCATGTTTGTCTACAATAATTTGGCACGTGATAAAGTACTCTGCATTAAGATATTATAACCATTTTGATGACCAGAAACTTGAATATTGGATATACATGTAACCAGTGCTTGTATAAAGAGCTCCTACTTGCTTGGGCTAGAGGAAACTTCCCTTTAGCTCAATCGGTAGAGCACTTGCCTTTCACACAGAGGAGAGGATCTTGGTTCGCACCTCTCCAGTGGAGGTTGAGATACCAGTTACATACATAATATATTGATGTTATAAGCAACAAGATTTTAATAATAAAAAATGCTCCATTAGCCAGACATAATTATGCTACAAACAATATTCGTCTTATATGTAGGCATTGTGGCTTTAATTGCAAAAGCCTTTCGTCGAGATCCAGTTCTTTAGCTAGATGGTAAGATCATCTGAAGATACGTCATATGCTTTACATTTTGGACTATACCTTGTACTTGATTTCCTCTACTGTGAGTCTGTGTGTTTTCAAATATTTCGCTGCAGGCAATATCAGCAATTTTTTTTATTTAAAGTTGATCAAATCTGCACGAGAACACTATATCGCATAACCAACTCGGCGACCTTACGTGCATAAATACGCTGATTGACAGATGTCATGCTAGAACAGTAACTTATATGTGGAATCTGAACCATACGTACCAAGTATTCGGATGATGGATAAGTGGAATCGCATATGTAGGTGGGTTTTTTAACCAATAAATATGCCATGGAAATGATCGCTCATTCGATGTTAAGAATAAGTACGTACTGTGCCAAAAAAGATCACCTCTATTTGTGATAAAATGTAAGTATTATACACTGTATAAAGCAAGTATAATAATGTGTTTATTCGTAGTGGCATGGCGGGCTGTAATAACATGTACAGTGATGTAACAACCACGCCAACTGTTCGTGTATTCATTGCTGGATTATTGTAGAATTTGTAATTAAAATATTCACAAACACGAAAATCTCAACTTTGATGATGCTACATGAAAATGATTCATAAATTGTTTCAAATCGTCAGTTTATTTATTGTTACGTGTTAGTTGTCTTACAAAAATACTACTTAGAATACGAGACCCTGAACCTAAAACGCAGTGGTAACTGGTAATGTGGTTTTACGCCTTCATCCATCCGAAGGATGTTGTAGAGGGCGCTGAGATTGAGATGACGTCCCGACCGTAGTCGGGTCATCCTCTCAATCCCAGTGGTTAATCCGTGCATGTTTATATATAACAGCAAAAGTATAGCAAACGACATGGAACTCACATATTTATGTCCTACAATGGTGACATAATATTATGATTGATGTCTTATCGCGATGATTTTATGTCTTACGAACTCGGAGAGGTCACATTTCTATATGTCCGTAATACATTTATTGTTTATAAATTTAACCGTTCCCAGGATATTCACTGCCACTATATAGCCACCATCTTGGATTTATGCTGATGAGGTACCTTTTGCGTGTCTGTTCAGAGAGCGATTTCCTCTTGGAGGTCCACAAAAGGGTACTAATGTTAGCCGACGTCAAATAATTCTTTTTCTATTTGTTCTAGATTAAACTTTAACATTTTCACAAACATAGTCGCAATCTTGGATTTATTCTATATTATTAGTTAACTTTAGCATAATTATGTTTTCAAAGGGCCATTTTCTGTAGTGATTTATTGTCAAAATGCATAATATTCATACCATAACAGGTGTGATATTTAACCATGCTGAGTTTTGCACATATTATACCAAATACTATCAGTATAATCTAAAAGTAACCAGTTCGTTAAATAATGAGCGTTAGCTTGAGTAAGTGTTGTCAGGTGAGGTTAGGTCAAAACGTTGACAAACACAATGTCCACTTGAGGGTCATGCATGCTCGCCTTGAGGGCCACCCCTGACTGTCCGGAGCGGATACTCTCCGGGGGACAGAAGCTCTGTCCAAGACTATTTCAATTGTTGGTTGAAGTTGAGGTTCAAATGGCTCATCCGCAGGCAGTGTTCATGCCCTAATAATCCGAGTTTTGTGATTATATCGGTTTAGAATGACCTTTAGTTTCAGGTTAGTCCATCCTTGACCCTTGGACAATACAATCGAAGTAGGAGTCATCACAACAAAAGTGCTATGATCAGTAGATAGAGGTTGCGTGTCTTCCATTAAACGATGTAGTTTAGTGACAATCCAGTACACCGTCTCAATTATTGTGCGTATTTATTTCCGATAAGACACTAATCTACGCATTATAAGACACTAATCTACGCATTATACCAGAATATATTATACGTTATGTCTTAGATTAATTTCTTCAAACGTCATTACATGAATGGTCGTTAAATATATCATATATCATATGAGTTGTTTCAAAACGCATGCCAGTATTCCAAACGAACGAAATCGATTTGGTTAAGTTTCTATTGAGATATGTAGTAAATGGATTTAAAGGCATAGCTCTAAGTTCCTGGCTAATGGGGGTATTTCTTAATATATTATTATAACATGATTATGTTATGTAAATTAATCAAAACTGCATGCCAAAATGCAATCCTACGAGTCATTCAGTCAATCAGTCAAGACTGTGTTAAGGATGGCCCCATGGGTACGGTCCGCCATCCACGGCCTGGACCCAATGTCAAGACTGCACCCATGGCCAGACCAGGCGTAAAGACGAGGTATGGACTTTAGATTTGAATACTGCCTGGACTATAATGGGTCGAAATGACAGTTGTTTGACTCGTCGGCCTGAAAGGTTTGAAGTAGTTTAAATTTAGACGGTGAGCAGAATCAATGATAATAAATTATGTTGATCGTCAGACTGTTTAATCCAACGAGAAGTTAATATTCATAATTATACTTGGATCGTTATTTTGCAACTTTCATGGATTTACATAAATTATGTTATAATATTACATTTATTATACATCTGTAGTTAAACAAACAAATAGAGCATAATTATATAGATGTGGTCTATGTCATGTGGTCTATGTCATGTGGTCCCTGTCATGAGATCATAATTTACAGTTACAAAGAGAAGATAAGGAAGCATCAGTAGTTGAGACTTCTGCCTTGCGTTCAATAGGGTGAGCGCTCGTGGCCGCTATAGCTAGACCGGCGGTAGCCTGTTAGATGCAAACATCGGTCTAGCGGGAGACCACGAGCGCTCGCCCTATTGACCATTGATCTTCTTGTATAATACAAGTATCACTAGCGTCGGACGTTCATAATTATTGTTATACATCAGCATTGATCAAATACTCCAGTCCTCGAAAATGGCCAGCGAATGTTTGGTCTGGACAAGAGAAATCTATCAGCTTTATTATTATACTACTACTATACTAATAATATACACGATATAGGGCACTAACGCGTGAAACTCCGACTTTCTCAAATATTTGCCAACCACTGTATACACGTTAGGGATAATAAGAGACTGGTTGTTATTATATGATATATAAATATATATGGCATCAGTGGTAAATTATTGGAGTGACATTCGTGATATGATTAAATTCTGTTACATGTTGATGTTTGTTTGTGTTGACTTTATTAGAAGACGAATAATCTCTACATGCATATAGGAGATACACAAAAACCAATTCATACGTAACTGTGTATAGCGTATGCAACCTTCTTTAACGGCCCTTAAAGGCACACTCTCGAGTTTAAAGACGGATGTCACAGTACGTGCGCATATACTGCTATTTGTAACACATTTCTGGATAATAAAGCATTTAATTTTGTTATTAAAGTTAACATTCACTTACATTATATTACTTATAATATCAATATATGTATCTCCAATGCGTTTGTAATAGCTTGGTATGGACTTTAGACTCTTGCCTATAATAATTTAGTATGATATACATGTAAATTGTGTTAGGTAAAAATACACATTAAGCTACTATAACAATATGGATGACCAGAAACACATAGGATACTCATACATTATATTTATGGGCGATTCAATGGTATTTGTCACGTCCTGAACGTTTATGTCTTTTTTGTTATGTAAATAAACGCAAATATTATCAAATTTCAGTAATTGTCTTGTACTGCAATTTGAAATCCCTTACAGTTGAATTATCTAACAACATAGAGATTTGTCATAACTAACCAAAATGATTAAAAACAATCGTTCCGGACGTGACAAGTACCATGGAATCTCCCTTATATTGATGATAATAATAAGACATTCTCTATTAGCTATAAATAAGTTATCAATAACATACGGTAAGATGCGCATCCATCTTGGAACACGAGAGAGGGCCTTTACTGTTAGATCCATGCAACCAAATCAATATGAAGATAAACGCATTAAACACTATTTTATTACCACCAACCCTGCAACTATTTTCCACCAATATGCACGGACCATAATGTATACAGCAATACAGTGGACGTTTCGCATGCAAATATTAATTTAACATGTAATTTATGACCACCGTGCCGCTGTATAATCCGCGGGTGGCGTGTTTTATGGCAATGGCAGTGGCGGTTTGCAGCAATACGTATATACAGTTGACACATTTACATGGGATTAGAATTCAATGCTTTCGTACGTAAACAATGATATTATATGGTTGATTATTAATCGGTATTTTTACTACGAAATATTTATTGTTTGAAATGAAAATGTTAAACCCTCATCCTCTTAAAGGCACGATGTTTAAGTTTTAAGACGAATGCCACCGTGCTTGTGCAGATAATGCTATTTGTAACATATTTCTGGCTAATGGAGGATTGTTTAATACTAAAAGTAACATTTACCTACAACTTAATGCTTACAATATCAATTATGTATATCCAATGTGTTTCTGGTCATGCAATTGGCTATAATAGTTTGATGCATAATTTTACCTAAATTAATTTGGCTCGTGCAAAATTATATAATGTAAAAATGCTAGTGGCATATTAAGCTACTAGAAATGCATTGAGTGTACACATATTGGTATTGAAAGAAATAAGATATAAGTAAATGTTAATTTAATAATAATCAATGGTCCATTTATAAGCCAGGCATATTTTACAAATATCATTAGATACGGACGCTCTGTGGCATTCGTCTTAAAACTCGGCATTACATGTACAAGTATGCCATTAATTGCTTTCGTTAAGTTTTACCTTCATATATACATATAATTACCACACATTTTAAACGATGACTAAATGTATAGTAATTTTTACATTACATATATAACATACTCATAGTCAGTACTTTAGAACCATGTTTGACTTTTCACTTTGATTGTTAGTATCTTAGTCCATGTGATACCAGCTATAGGGCATTTTTGTCAAAGGTTTGTTGTTTATTACGTGCTAATCAAACACCAAGAACGGATGCCTCTTCACCAAATCGGCGATTTTTTTTTTAAAGGCTGCTAAATATATAATATTTATGGTATTTTATTCCATGTTTGTCATTAAAAATAAGCCATTATCTAGGCTCTTTAAAGGGATACTAGCACGTAAAATAAGGTTTATTAATTGGAAAGATACATACCTAAAGTATAATATTATTATAGTTCAAATAACACAAACTAGGTGTTCCCGTAATATAGAAAAAACCTGAGACAGTTTGTCGAGCAAACCACTTGCGTGATAAACACTTGAAAAAAAAGGCGACTAATAGCAGTGCACAGTGACAGTAGCGGGAGCGCACGCAGTGACGTAAACAAGTGAATTACGTATCTTACCTGAGGGGAGCTAGTTTCTCACACCAGTCCTCAGCCGCACTTGCTGAGTGTTAGATTTCACTTGTGTGGGAACGAACACCAGCTGACACCTTGTTTCCCTATCCCAGTCACACTGACAGCAATCTCGTCTGCTATACTCCGCGTTCAGTTTGGTCTTTTTCACCCTTCTTTTAACCACACTATCTTTGTTCGCAAGAATATGCTGGATATCTGTCGTAGCGTGAAATAGTCCACCTGACGACTAGGATGAAGGCAACTCGTCACAGGTGACTGAAGCCTATGCAACCGCCATATTCTCTGCCCTGTTGTTTTGTGACATTCCTCTTTAGCTATATGAAAATTGTTTACCAGCCCTGCTTGCTTTCAATATCTCAAAGAATGGATTTTGTATTGGGTCGGCACATTTGTCTTTCGACGGGTATGCCTGTCCATTCAAACGGGACCTTTCTTCTATTCATATTCGGTGCGCTGTTCGGAGTGCTGTACGGCAAACACGAAAGCCGCGCAGGTTTAAAATAACAGCAAAACTTGTATAACAAGTTTGTTATCACACTGCTGTTTTATGATAAAGTAAATAAATCCATGGCCAACACATTCGACTGTCGTCTGGTCTGGTCTGTATTTGCGTTTGTATGAACAACTGTCGAAATTTGATAATGTGATAGAAAAAATAATGAAGTGAGTATGTCAAAATACTCATTATTAGAATTAAAGGGAATGTGTAATGGGTGTTGACTACATATGTGTAGACACATTTATTCAACCTTATTATACTGGCCTCCGTGGTGTATAGTGGTTAACACTTTGGACTTCAGGGTGGTAGGTATTGGGTTCGAATCTCATACTACGTGGCATATGTGATTTTTAATCCCAGTACCGACTCAAACCCAGGGTGAGTGCTCCGCAAGGTTTAATGGGTAGGTGTACTTCCGACCAGTGTCCTGTCTGTGCGAAAGGGAATATAAAAATCCATTGCTACTTATTAATTCGGGGTAGCGGGTTTCCTCTATACTAACACTAACTTCTGTCCTGGACAGGCAGCTGGACTGTGCGAAAATGATAGACGTGCTTACATCTTAATTGTATATACAATGTACATTGTACATGTAAACACTTCAATAAGTTATAACTAACTAACTATTCAATCTGACTTTGC
>JAULBR010085275.1:0-13207 GCA_032355825.1 Melanodrymia aurantiaca
TAGTTTTTTTTATGCTTAATAACCTTTTTACGCACTGTTTTTAACATCGATGGCTTGGTTTGTCTTTCGTGAAGAACATGGTGTGATGACAAAGTTCCAAACTGCGTACTTTCGGGAAAAATAACGAGGAAGTAAAATAGGGCCTTATTCGATGTGGGGCCTTATTCGATATTTGGCGATACATGTATATATCAGATGAACCCCCTACCCCCACCCCATCCACCGCTGGAGAAAAGGGTCATTTTTAGTGTAGGCTATAACGGGAAAAAGTAAATAGGGTCCACTAGATATATATTTGGGTATGCTAGGTTTATATTTAAACATCCCACCCACCCCAATGACCAGACCACACTACGCCCATGAATGACACCCCACGTTCACTGCTTATTACTAAACAGCAAGGTATCTTTTATATGCATCGTTCCACAGACAAAACAGTACATACCACAGCCTTTGTTAACCAGTAGTGGCAGACTTGCTAGTGTTGGTGGTGTCACCTACCCATTGAGATTTGCAACTCACTCCAGAGAGTTGGAGTTGATATTGTGATTAAAAATCGCACCACCTCCAGCTGGATTCAAACCCAGTACCCTGGTAGTCTGACCTCCACACCACAGACTGACAGACTGGTAATATTATGTATGCATATGCTCTTTACAAAATTATGTAATTCAAAATATGGTGTGGTTGTCTCTGTGGAATGTATTATATGTTAGCATTTAAAACATGTACTGTCCATGTAAATGAAATTATGTGGGAATTAGTGTGTGTCATCTAATTGTGTTAAGTAATTTTAGAATTAACCCCAAAATGTTTACAAACTAATGATAAATTTATATGAGTAATGGATAGACAAAATATATAAAGGATATTGGTTGCATTTTAAAACTAAAACTCCTACAGTGCTTGAGATATTACAGCATGTGACCAAATATTTATCACATACAACAGGAACAACTTGACACAGGAACTGTCAACAGGAATAAATTCAAACAGGAATAAAATCCAAAGAGGAAAAATGTTTAAACCAAAATAAATTCCATACAGGATTAAATTCCAAACAGAAATAAATTCCAAACTGAAATCTTGAGGTAGACCACACAAACTATTACATTTAATAAAACATTTGGATTAAATCATGTAATACTAATATACCTTGGTTTAAAAAGCATGGCAATTTACTACAATCTATAAATTGGATTTTTTTTTATAAAAAACAATAAAACAATATAATTAGATATAAAAAAAAAGAGAGGTCGATATGTTCTAATTACCTGGTTTTCAAACGCTGCATTACTATGCTTGAGGCTGAAGCGGACAAATGAAAGAAAAATGTGGACATCTAGTATCTGGCTATAAACTGGGTATACATAATACGTCATGCAAATCTAAAGCTATTTCCTGAATATCTATAACGTCTTCAACACTGGGTGAGATGACAACATTAGACAGAGCACCAAAACACTGTCAAACAAAATAAACATTGTATCACGAACCGACACATTTCTTCTCGTGAGGTTTCAATGGCTGTGGCTGATGGGCATTTTAATAAAATAAAAAAATTTCGATGTAAAATCATAATTATTTAAATGAATAGAAACATTTTTATGAGTAACAAAAGGTTTTAGCTTTTGACGTTACCAATTAATCAAAATATTCAATGCTTTTACTTAATTTGTTACAATGTACAAATACAGTAGTACCATAAATCACTTTTAGCTAAGTTGTCTTCTCAATTTAGTACCATTTAGCAAACATTTTTATTTTTTTATTACTTAATCTATAAATTGCTGGTTTTTTAAAACTGGGTACAATTCAAATATGCACACAGTAAATTGAGTATTTGCCTGTGGAAAGTACTCTGTTAAAAAACTATAATCTTTGTAATGGTTTCATTTTGTAAATGATCCAAGCTTATTATATGGTAATCTGTGTGCAAAATTGTTAAAAGGACATTCTGAATGGTTCTGGGATGTAAGCCGTTAGTTTTATTGTAATTTTAATTGAAAGTTTGGTTTAGTGCGAAGCAGCTTGTAGATGTAAAAAATAGTTGTAAACGGACAAGATGTGGAATATTTATTCCCTTGCATTTTCGCATGAAAAATGGAAATTTAAACAAGTGAGCATAGCAAAGTGAATATCCTGTGGTGTCTGGTAAGAGATCAGTGCATAATAATTCAACAGGAAGTGTTTCAGATGAAAATCAATGCATCTGACAATATTAAAAATTTGTTAGAAAGTAATGGCATTTATTTCAATTCTGGCAATATAGACCAGCTTTTACATTTTTCAAAATGTATGGTTTGATTACGAGATGTCAAATGAAAATAACTTATTTTTAATTCAAAATTAGTTTTGTTTCAGAACAGGATCATTAGATCCATAAATGAAGCAATAAAAAACTAATCAGCCAAGTAAGTTGTTTAATGGTTTGAGTTATTAAAGTTCACATCAAAGCATTCTAAAAGCAGCTACATATAGGAGCTGAAGCACACCAAAAGAGGCTTGGGATACAATTTGCAAGGAGAGAACATTACAAAGTTAACACTTTAACCACCAATTGTCTAAAATCAAATACCTCAATTTTAAAATGAATCCAATCAAATTAATGTACAAATAACATAATTATACACCTATCACGATTTTCTCTAAAATAGTGATTATTCTAGTGCATTTAGTAAATTAATACTGTTTTGTTTTTGTTGTTTGTTTGGTTTTTTCAATTTCAATTTCTTTATTTGACATGAGGATGGTATGAATGTCCAATACCACCATAGAGATGTGACGTTTGAGCGTTAAGGCGAAGTGTGTTTGTTTAACAATGCCACTAGAGGACTAGCTATGTGGATGTTAAATTTGCAGTGACTATGACACATGGTCTCAAAAGATCGCCACCACTACAAAACCTATTGTTTCTTTTTCAGCAACACGGATCATTTTTCCACAAATGGGATAGCACATAACTTGGCTTTTAGTGTACTATTTATGGACCGCGGTTTTGAATGGAAAAAAACCCAATACCATCTAATGGGTCTGCTGAGGAGGATTGATCTTTCAACCTCACACATCTCAGACATATGCGTATACTACTAAGTCAGATCCTGTTCCCAAATTCAGGAGAAAATATTGTAAGACATTAACATCATATCATGTATATATATATGTATATGTATATGTAAATATATTATATATGTATATACATGTATATATAAACGGGTAAATTAATAAAAAAGATTACAACTATTCTGTCTTGTCATTGGACTTCTCATATGGCAAACAAGACATAACTTGATAAGGATACAAATTTCAACATATTTGGAAGACATACATATTACCTGGTACATGTATTTGACAAAAAGAAAGATTTCATCGTTTATCAAAGAGTCTTATTTTATAAACATTTAATCGATAACATATGAAAGCATATCAGTTACAGAATAGGTAAAAAAAATAACAACAAAATAATTATTGGTTAAAAAATACATTATCAGTTACCAGGTAGATCGAAAACAAAATATACTGATAATAATAATAAAAACCCATCAGCCAGCAGTAACTATAATTAATCTACTCAAATGACTATGCTGTTGATCCAATGTTGAAATCACACTCAGACAAAAACAATCTAATCTAGGGGAATAGTTCCTATAATGTCAAACATCAACAACAGTATATTAGTGAATCAACACAACATCAATATCTAGAAACTAAATTAAAAAAAAGTTTCTAAATTATTAGTTCAAATCTAAATGTTCTGATTGAGTATGTTCTTATAAACGCAATTATTTTCTAGCAAAAATAAATGATGTATTTAACCCCCATCAAGTAATTAATTTTTGTATATTTAACAGCATAATTATTATTCAAGTAATGACGATGATCAAATGTATCCTAATTATGTTCAGATTTATATACCACAAATTTATACATCAGAAAATATAACGTTATAATACTACATGTAAGAAAGCCCACCCACAACTGTATTTTATGTCTAGATTGTGAAAAACTATTTATCATTGATTCAACAGTATACTATAAATTACTGTTAAATATAAGTCTTAAAGAAAGAAAACATGGTGCAAGAACGTGGCATGCACTACACTGCCATACCAAATAATAACTGAAAAAACATAACTTGTGTCCACCAACCAAATTATAGGAAGGAAATTGTTTATACAATGTGTAGGTATTAGATAGCGAACATTGGGTAATTGCGATACTTGGTCCGTATCGTGAAAGAAAGATCCTGCAACTACAAAGAATATTCTTTATGAACAGCTAGACCGAGGGATCTTTCATATACACACCACAGACAATACAGCACTTTGATAAAACAATTATGGAATTATTAGAATGGGAAACAATAACCAAATCAAGTGAGAGAAATCAGTTATATATAACTTGTTACACCACAAGCTGGATGCTCTACCATTGAGCTTAGAACTACAACACCATTGACTAGCCAAATAAATATTTCTGCAGAGGGCAGTTAAATGGAGAGACAAATCACAGAAAACACAGTGATGATAACAGGTGTTCACGAAAGCTGATCATATTCTGCCTCAAAGGTGGCACCCAGCATAAGCAGTTATTTTGTGGGGTTTTTTCATCTAAATAATGAAAATCTGCGAAAGTGGTCAAAGTTGGGTGTTGCATCAGACATCATCTGTGTCAATGATTCCTTTTCTTTGTCAATATAGTGAGACTACTGTGTATATCACAAACCTCTACTTAGTGCATTACTGTGGTTCATGCTCTGTATATTTTGGATAGATTTGTTTGCTGTTGGTAATTAAAAAGCACATGCAGGATTTGTTAATGTGCTCAATAGCGAATGGCTGCAAATTTCGTAAGTGTTTGTTTTAAGTACTATTACTTGAAAGTGATTTTTAGTATGTTAATTCTTCATATAATTTTTATCTTTGGCAGCAAGACATTTGTTATAATTCTTACCGGTTATGTTTGTTTGTTTTGTTTAAAATTATATTAAAATATATACATAAAATGTGTAGAACCATAATGACATGGGTATATTTGTTAGAACTTTGTAAGACAAATGGATCACCTTTCATTCTTATGCTACCAATGTTGAGCAGTAGATCAAAATTTGGAGTTTCTCATAAATACATGTACTATTGACTGCATTAACTTGGTCACTAAATGTCTCATAAACAAAGTCGTTTTTACAAATGGATTTGAAATGCACTGTGGGTATTTCAGATTTGAAAGTCGGGGGACTCAGTTAGTGTTTAGGGTTTCGTAACATTAATATATCGTTTTAAAGCAAGGAAGCAAGCTGAGTCAGCTCTTCTCTGTCACCTCTCAAATCAAAATAAAAAACAACGCTGCTACATGCAACATTTGGTGAACTATGGAGTCAGCTGTCCAAGACAATAGCACCACTATCATCTGAGTCCAAGGTAACACTGGTCTAACCGATATGATAGGTTAAGATACTATACCATCAATGACAACCGATAGAACCTATGCATCTAGACTTAGAAGTTCAGACTATTGGTGCACTAAACATCTGAGTTTGTCCACATGGAGCCTGCCAGTAACTTTTGATGACATCCTTATCCTGGATTCTTACATTCGTGGAGATACTGTATTGGGATCAATTCTGAGTATCACTCATTGTATGGTTTCTGAACGACATTACCTTCAAAAGGATTGAGGCTCTTGTAGTATTGTCCATCAGGTGATACATGTGAACACATCAGGTAATCGCCTCACGTCAACAAAAGATGGTGAACACTACCTTTGGCAGTTTGGAAAGATGTCACCAATAAACTTAGTATCATCTATTCAACATTTTCGGGGGAGAGGGTGATTTGGGGGTGGGGCATGTTATGCTTATGCAAACCAAAACAGTTACAGGGGAAGGATAGATAGGTTAATTCAACCTTCAACCTATAGTCAAGCCGGTCTATAAAGGTAATCTGAAGGACATACAAAAAGTGATCTTAATATAAAGAGGCCTCTATATACAGGTCAAAAGACACATATCTGCCATTGTAGGTACACATTTAGAAGTATACTCATAAAAAGATATTTGAAAACCCGTTATAACCAAGTTATTAAAACATTGCTTGGCAGTTTACAGGTATATATTTGAATGACATATGGAGTACTAATAACAGGGAAAATGTCTTAAACATGCAAATACATTCAGAAACACTACCAAAGGGAAGAAAAAGACTACTAAAATTAAAATGGTGATAAAGACAATTTAAGCAACAAGCTCTGAAAACTATTTCATTTCGGCAACTAGAAACAAGCTATGAAAACCAGTCAATTAATAACTAACTAATAGCAAGGTCAAAAAGCCAGTACATTTGGGAATTTACAGCAAGCTGTGGAAACCATTAACGGCTGCAACTAACCGCATAATAAATGTGCAACTGAACTTATCTCAACCATCAACCATTCACTGACATCTGTATCATCAGCCACAAATTTATTTGTACAAAACAAAATAATAGCTCAAATGTCCTACCTTTACCATAACTGGTTGATCAATTTATAGACACATTGTCGTGACTACGTAGCAATTAAATTTTCTTTATTCAAATTTTTAAGAATTGTCTGTGCAGATTGAGTAAACTTATAAAAATATATATTTTTATACATTACGTTTCTTTTTATAACTGATACTGAACAACTTTCAGGCTCTTAAAATTACTACTTTGATATTTTTAGCAGATACCCACACATCATTGATCAGGCAACCACACCCCAAATAGTATGTAACACTTGGAGACCCCAAACAAGCAACCTATTGTAAATATACATGTATTTATAAATGTGTGATTGGGATACATAGTTGTCCCACCCTGGGTACAGCCTCGACTCTGGGTTCGTCCTTTGAAGGCGAACCGTACCCGGTGGTGCCTGAACCTTAAGTGGATAGGGGCACCCTCAACAAAGTTTTACACACACATACATAGTTATATAATTTATAATTTATTGTTCTACAATCCAAAAAAGCATAGGTTTTTTCATGTTTGCCTAATTAAGAATATTCACAGTATGTATTTATAACTACATACTTTCTCTATGCCATTGAAGAAGTCCCATAGTTACGGAGATGTTAAACAATATAAAATACACCAATAATTATAATATATTAATATATAGTAACTTTGCCATTCCTGATAGGTGGACCAGAAAATGCATAGTTGTGTGAAATCAAGACTCAATTCAAGATGTGGATTACAATATGACTACTGGATTGTTAAAATTGTGCCGACAGTTGATGAAATTTCACTGACAGCAGAAAGACATGAGTAAATAACGACCACCGTGGTTCAAGTGCTTTGCATTGATCAATTATTGAGTTGATATTATGGGTTTAGTAGTTACCTGAAGCAGGTAATGCAGTGTGGTGATACATATAATGTGTTTAGTTCATTCTGCTAATATGCAATTATGCTCAGTAAACACACACATACATATTTGCTAGTAAAGGGTCGATCATAAATGTCAATATTATTTATTCATACTAAGTGGGTACAAACATTAAATTGATCATTAAAATGCAGCACTGTTTAATGTACAGTAGAAGTACATATAAAAGAGTAACCTATGTGGAAGTAGGTATCTTTTGTAAATCTTGTGTCGTACTATAATTATCAGGTATTCGATTGCTAATCGATGTTGTGTAAGTAATTTGTCCTGTGTAATATAGGTAACAAGAATTTGTTGCATAATTGCTCTATAGAAAATTGAGACCTTTTTACACTCCACTTCCTCATATCCAAAATACATACAGATATCATTTGCCTGGTAAACATGTTTTGTAATAATGTCATATACCCATGTGACCTATGACGTAGGTGCAACACACATAAAAATAATAATAAAGCTGCCTATATTAAGCCATACACATTTTGATTCGGACCAGCAGACTCTTTAGCCTGTCGTCCCGAGTGTTCAGCCACGATTTGGCCAATGACTTTGATGTTCCAAACCACAAAGTTATGTGTTGTGACTGCAACTGTTCTTACAACACTGCCACTAATTAAACTGATATACACTGACACACATTGAAAATACAACACCGATTTCGAAGATGGTAGGTTCAATACGAGATGATTTGAAACAGATTTTAATATGAACATGTAGACCTCTGAAAGTTACAACATTCGTCTACCTCATAATTGGTAGAATATTATTTTGACGGTCAATTATGTCACAAAATCCACATTGCGTTTTCATAGTGTGTCAGAATATGAAAACAGCAAGGTGTGTAGTATATTTTGCAATTACATAAGCAACCACAACTATAATGAATTAAATTACTAGTACTACTCCAGGTATGTTTATCTGTTACAGTTGTAAACAATAGATTACGTATGTACCTAGTGTATAATAATCTGCACCCTATTTTAACCATAATAGAAAACTGATATACGCCGTGCACGCTGGACAACGTTATGGCATAATAATAAAGGGAGGTAATTCTAACAATGAATCATATGGTGGATTGTAAAATGGCTAATTTAGATAACAGTTTCTGCCAGAAATCAATTACATTTTATAATTTTGTTATTGCTAGCAATGGATAATGGTATCCGTTGTTTTGAGTACACTAATTTGATAATATATTTGTCCATAACAATGAACATTGTGCCATCTTGAGAAATGAATTGCGATTCATTTTCAAATGGAAATTAGGGGCTGCCACAAACAAACACACTTAATGATGTGATTTTGATGTACATGTGTAATTCTAGATACAAGAACTTGACAAAAAATAACATTACAATCAACAAAAATATTTTTTAGTAATATTATTGTATATTACCGGTATATATATATTCAGTTTTTCTTCATTAATATTCAAAAGATACCAAATGTGAAGCTTGTTCCCTTTCAATCTGACTTTGTCCAAAATTAATCAGTAATCTAAAGGTTATTTGGATAAAAAAGGAAACAAAATTAAACCTGCACCATGGAAATGAAAAGTTGACATCATCACACTGTGGCAGCAGAGAAAGGTAGCAAAGCATGCACCATCCTGACCCAAGCTAAGCATCAAGACTTACACCGACCCACCACAGATAGATAGATAGCGGGAAGAATCTGCAGATGGCAAACTCCAGCAAACCAACAGACAGATCACACAGGCTCAATCAATGTGCCACGTAGAAGAACTAACCTGTATTTGGTTTGGCTGTTTGGTGATGGCGTTCATGTGCGACACTTTCTGGTTGTTTGCAGTACGGCTCACTTTCGAACTCTTACTCAACACGTCCGTATCTGGGTCGTCTATAATACGTATAATACCAACAGTTTTAATTTATACACTACAATATTTAATAGCTACAAACTTATAAAAAATAAAATTTCTCGAAGTACTCTAATATCTCAATAATTTTAACCTTTTTTTTTTATAAATATATACAATAGATTCCACTTATTTGCATATTGGTTTATAATATAAATAGCTTATATGCAAATTTTATGCCACACAAAACCATTTGCTATCAAAGCAGTACAAAATGTAATCAATAATTGCATAGAAAATGTTGCAATTTAGCTTCCTACACATGCACAATTGACCATGTTTTGATTTGTTGCGTGGAAATGTTAAAACAAAACTATTGTATAACACACTGTATAATTATTGTTAAATGTATTACATCTTATTGTAAGTGATTAATTAATTCTATTTACCCATATCCATTGGATGTATTTTTGACTTTCCCGTTCCGGTCACCTTGTCGTAAAACTCATCGTGGTGGTCGGTTTCACTGCCAGAACTCAGCAATGGATCTGTCAAAACAGGCTCCAACCTACTAAAACACCACAAACAAGCTACAGATTGATGTAACGCATTATCACATGTGACTTTGTTTAATTGATCTTTTATTTATTTAAAAATTTTTAATTAATTAACAAAATGTTTCAATACAATAATGTTTTCTACAATGAGTATCTCATACCAAATGGATAAAAATGGGTTTATTAATAAAATTAGAGTATTTTTTATTTGCAAAAACAACCACACAAATACAGTAGAATCTCATTGGCTCGAACGCGGAAGGGTCGAATACATGGCAACGCTCGAACCAAGATCGCAGACCCGAATTAAAGCATTATATTAAGTTGCTGATGCTTGGGTCGAACAGTTTCTCGAGCAAAGATGGTGTTCGAGCCAACAAGATTCAACTGTATATAGATTATGAAAACAAAATGTTCATGCATGAATCACCAAGACAAGAAATCACTGGCACTCACCTATGAGAGTTTCTATCCAGAGACAAACTTTTACCAACTTCAGAACTCTTTGAAAGGGAATCCATTTTTGACTTTGTCTTTTTTAACTTTGGGGGTTTCTTTTTACCTAAATTAAGTTTGTAAGCGAAACATGGCACTGTAGGCGTGTTCACAGAAAGAGGAGACATGGAATTTAATGATGTTTTGTCTCCCCTATCGGGCTCCGAAGTATAGTAGTCGAATTCATCACTATGGAAACTCTCAATGCGAGCTATTGGCGTCTTAAGAACCATCCACGTTGGCGTGGTCGGAGTTTTGAGCTTCGGTCCCGTTAAATATTTCTGAGAACGTGTTGAGCTTCTACATGATCCATTACTTCCTTTCTGCGTACTCTTTGAGGATCCCACACTGTTGGGCCGTTTTGCCGACTGACTGGAGCATGAGGCTACGTCGGTCTGATCAACAAGATCTACCACTTCAATCTTATCCAAAGTCATTTGTTTCTCAAGCCCATTTCTCCTTGCAGAATGTTTTGAACAACCAGGACTTGAAATGTTCAAGTTTTTTGAGGTCTGAATGAGTTCGGTTGTTTCGTCACTATTTCCTGAGATCATATCCATAGCAATGTCCACCCGGTCTTCACATTCTTCCATTTCTAGCAATTTGAGGTCAGCAAGTTCTTGTGTAATGGTCTTTTCACATCCCGCACTCTCCAAACCAGAATAATGCTCACTGAACAAATCATTTTCCGACAAAGGAATTCTTAAATCTAACTTTTCTAATTTCCTGATTTGTAAACTTATTTGACCTTTTCTATTATCGTGTGAATTATCCGATAATCTTTCTGTGCTTGATGAATTGGTCCTTTCATGATCTGTGCACTCCTCAAATTGCATAGCATGAGCACCCAACGTGCTTTGTTGATCAACAGTATTATTCACAGTCAACATGGATTCGGCTGCTTTTTCATGAAAGACATCAACACTCACACATTCGGACACTCGGTTATCTTTTGGCTTCACAACACTCACACTGCCACCAGTTCCACTAGCAGTAGATAAGGACCCACCAGTACAACTAGCAGTAGATAGGGAATGACCATTACCACTAGCAGTAGATAGGGAATGACCATTACCACTAGCAGTAGATAGGGAACCACCATTACCACTAGTAGTAGTTACGGAATCACTATGAACACTTAAGTTTGTGGTCCTTAGTAAATTTTTGTTTGGTAAATTTTTGCACAAGTTGAGTTCTGCCTGAGGGACATCCAGCCTGTTTGACAACAGGTTGCTAGAGTTCTCTGAACCCTTCGCAAGGTCTACAGATGAGCATGGATTAGAACTGTCTGAAAAGTGTACATCAACACTTGTGATGGGTCCGTTCGTTCCCAATGTCGCACCCTTTAACTTAACTGGGGCAGATGTGAAACACTCCTTAAGAACTAAATTGGCCGGCCTGGGAATGGGACTTTGTTTTGGTACATCCAGAGATACCGGTACAATCGGTTCAACAGCCTGTGACGTGTCCGGCACGTCAGCTGAACTGGATCTCTGGAAGAGGCCCTTCCCACGCGGCCCGCACGATTTGGAACGTTTTTTGGAAAGTCGTAAAGAGCTGACCCGTTGTAAGCCATGGGGCTTGCTTTGAGGCACTGAGAGAGTCACATTGCTGCTGTGCACAACATTTGGAGACAGAAAGTTTGTGGCTTCTCCTTTCATTGCATCAGAATTACTTTCACCTGGTTCGGCTCCGAGGTTTCCAGGAGAAAGCAGTGCTGTAGCACCCTCCTGGGAAAGAGAATGCTTTTCTTTGTCCTACAATAAATAGAAAAAGAAAAGTGTTATTTATTTAGATATGTATCATACTGAGTTACATAAAATAGAACCCAATAGAAATTCTGATGTTGAAAGGGATATTTCAGCATGGGAGAGAAACAAAACCGTTGCATATTGAGTATTAGAAATTACCTGTTTCCATCACATTTGTAATTGTTTTTTATTGATCAACTGATTGATTGATTGATTAATTGATTGATAGACGTCTCTTAACTACCTAATTATATGAAACATTTGTATAAAAAAATAGTCTACAGAACACTAAAGAGTACCCAACAGATAATGTGGTAAGCACAAATCATGTGACTCTATATTAAGGTCACAAACTTCTTAATGTCTCACCAATTTACGAAGAACCTAACAACACTCAATAATATGCTGACCAATTGATATAAACAATTTAGTTTAAACATACAATAGTCAATGTTTATTTTTGTTCCTGTGTATTGCTAAACATTCATTGAATAATGTGTTAATACATAGGGAAAATAGCTTTGTATGTTTAGTATCTGTGACTGACAGATGCTTGTTTAGCATCTGTGGCTGACATATGCTTAACACACAATTCCACCCACAAAGTCCCACATGTGTTTAACATATGAAACATCAAAATAAAGAGTTTTTTTGTATTCTATTGGTATTGTATGTGTACATACATGTAGAACAGCATACTAACATAAAACACATGTTAAATATATATTATACCTGGCACATGGTTTTCACGTGAAAATCAAAATATGTTTAACATAATATGCTAGTATATTGAAAGGTAAAAGAAAGACACCATCAATGACAAAAATATACATGTACATGAGAAATGTCAATCAGTTAATAGAAGTGACCTTGTATTGATTTGGCTTCCACATTAAATAGAAATAAAAGTTTTATGGGAAGATGAAGCCTATGATGATGGGTAAGTTGGTTGTCTCGATTACACTTAAATGCCTTCAAATGATAATATGGTCATTGAATCACATGGGTTATGGTCATTGAATCACGTGGGTTATGGTCATTGAATCACATGGGTTATGGTTATTGAATCACGTGGGTTATGGTCATTGAATCACATGGGTTATGGTCATTGAATCACGTGGGTTATGGTCATTGAATCACGTGGGTTATGGTCATTGAATCACGTGGGTTAT
>JAULBR010085297.1:0-13205 GCA_032355825.1 Melanodrymia aurantiaca
TAGGTATTGCTACGCTTCCTCCAAAATTGGTAAAGCTTTGAAAGGAGTTGCTACGCATAAGAAGCAATCCAAAGGAGTTTTACTTTTGTAACCCTTTCACCGTTGCCAGCAATAATACTTTAGAAACTTTACCATCACCGAAAGCTTTACCCTGGTAAAAGTAAAAGAAGCTTTACCTGTACCCCTTTCACCGAAGGTGACAAAGAAGGGAGTTTTAAGGCCAGACAATGAAGGGAATTTGGAAGGAAGAAGCTTCACCAATTTTGAAGGGCAATGCAAAGAAACAAGCAAAGTAAAATAGCAGTAAAGTAAAATGTATGAAAGGTTTTAAAACTGGTAAAGCTTTGAAACCGTAGCTTTTTTACTTTCATATGATAGGTTTAAAAGAAAAAGTAAACGGCTTTTATTTTTAGTCGCAGATTAGAACAAAACAAATATAAAAATAAATTTTTACTAAAATTATTTCACAAAAATTGCGATTTACGTTAGCTTATCCCGGGTATTATCCCATCCCTTTTTCGGCTTTACTCGTTTTTTTCGAGTTGGGCGTTTGCTTTTTAAATCATCCTTTCTCAAAAAAATATATGGTTGACTACCTTCCCTTTAAGGATAATTTTTTGAGATTACTTCGTTCCTTCTATTTAGATTTATGACCCTTTAGGACATGTCTATCCACCGGGGGTTTGAGTGACGCACCAACTCGGTTTATCGGCCTATTGGACTCTACCCTACCAACAAAAATTGGCTACTATTTAAGTATAGTACTTCCAGTAACGGTGGCTCAACGACATTTTGCTTTTTCTGTCCCACGATATTCTTTTCCTTGATACTATCTTAGTCGAGATCGAATATAAGGTCTTAACTGGAAAAACAAAATTAAAATATACATAATTAGTTTTTCTTTTGTCCCTGCTTTATAGATTTGATTGTCACTCTATTCTATAAGGGAAACCAATTTCTAATTGGTTTACTACATGTTTTTAACATTGCGTCAAATTAGAAGATTTTACTTCACTAAATAGAAAGTTGTAGTTTCAAAAAACCCAACCAATAATTGTCTTCTTTAGAAGAGAGACAGCCTTGGTTAAACGAATCACACAATAAAAACTGGAATATGTTCGCGTCCATTATGAATTGCAATTGTATGACCAATCATAACTGGAACAATACTTGATGCTCTAGACCAAGTAATAATAACTTTTTTTTCTCCAGATAAATTTAATCGTTCAATTTTTTTTAATAAATGATCAGCAATAAAAGGACCTTTTTTTAAAGAACGTGACATGAAAAAAATTCCTTATAATATATAATTAGTAATTTAAATATAATTTTTTTACATTTAATTTTTCACTATTTCTTGATTTATTTGTAAAAGAATAAATAATACAATCTAATTCATTAGACTTGCTTTTTCTTAAATAAAAAAAAACTATGAAGCTTTAAATTTTTTTAAAACCTAGAACCAGCATTTGCTTCATTTGCCAGCGAAGCAGATCTTTGAAAGTTTATCTAAAAACACTTTTATAAAAATTTATTCCTCGCTACTATAAATAAGAAAATATTCATCGTAGCTTTTCATTCATCGTATTCCTTTTTTTTTCTTTAAGAAAAAAACTTAGTTCTTTGCTTTAGCAAAGAAAAGCTTTATGAAATATGAATAAATTTTGTTTTTTCTTTAAAAGTAAAACTTTTCATACAAAAGTAAAATAGAAGCTTTACCTGTAACCCAAAGTATGAAGGGAATTTACTGGTGTTGTACAAAAGTAAAATGCCTTAAAATTCCCCTCATACTTCGGGCTACGGGTAAAACTTTTGTCTCCAAAGGAGATAGTAGGTGATGGTAAAACTTCCGAAGCAGACCTACGTGAACAAAATCAATAGCTATGATATAAGAGCGTTCCTGGCAAAATAAACTTTACTCTTGGGTTTTAAAATATTTTAAATATTATTTTCTTCTTCTAATTATTAAAATATTACTATATTTCTTTATTTTTCGAGTTCTATAACCTAAAGTAGGCTTACCCCAAGGAGTTACTGGATGACAACGTCCAATAGGGGCACGACCTTCACCCCCACCATGTGGATGATCTACCGGATTCATTACCACTCCTCGAACTTTTGGTCGTTTGCCTAACCAACGATTTCTTCCAGCTTTTCCGATAGTTAAATTATTTCGATCAATATTCCCTACTTGACCTATTGTTGCCCAACAATTTTTGGAAATAAGTCGAACTTCACCTGACGGAAGCCTTATAGTTGCAAATTTACCTTCCTTAGCAATTAATTGAGCTACAGTCCCCGCTGCTCGAACAAATTGGCCTCCAGATCCTGGTTGAATTTCAATATTATGAATTTCTGTGCCTAACGGCATTTTTTGTAAAGGTAAACAATTACCTACTAAAATAGGAACATTAATCCCAGAAATAACTATATCTCCTATTTTTAAACCTCGGGGATACAAAATATATTTTTTATCACCATCTTTATAATGTACTAAAACAATACGTGCATTTCTATTTGGATCGTATTCAATAGCAACGACTTTCCCTGAAATCCCTATTTTATTTCTCTGATAATCGATTTTTCTATAAAGTCGCTTATGTCCACCGCCTCGATGTCGACTTGTAATAATACCTCGATTATTTCGACCTTTTGCTCTATGAAAGGATGAAATTAAAGATTTTTCGGGTTTCTTTTTATTAATTTCATCAAATTCAGATACAGAACGATTTCTAGTACCTGGTGTATATGCTCTATAAAAACGAATGCCCATAATGAATTTTTATAACTATAAAATTTATAACTATTTTATTTTTTAATTATTTGGATTTACAAAGCTTTACCATTGACTTTAAAAAAGGTAAAGCTTTGAAACCGCAGTCTTTTTGTTCACGTACTTGAAAGCTTCACCCTCCTTTGAAGACAAAAGCTCAGCATAGCAGCCATTTTACTTTGCTTCAAATTTTCCCTCATTGTCACCTTTGGTCTTGCATCACCTCCGGTGAAAGAAAGTGCTGCTGCCTCTGCCTCTTCCTCCAAAGGAGGATAGGAGCAACACCGTAGGTGATGGTAAAACTTTCGGAGGATGGTAAAACTTTCGGAGGATGCCGGCTTTGAAAATGGATTGCTTCGCTTCCTCCAAAATTGGTAAAGCTTCTCCTGCCTTTCACCAGAGGTGATGGTAAAACTTCGAATGCAGGCAAGGACGTAGGTGATGGTAAAGCTTCTAAAGTAGTATCGCAGGCTTAAAGCTTTGCTTTAGCCTAGCATTGTCCTCCAAATGTAAAACGGAGGAAAAGCTTTACCAATTTTGTTTCGAAGCTTCACCAATAAAGTAAAATAACAGCTATTTTCTAAAAGCTTTACCTCTAACCTGAAGTATGAAAGGAATTTTATTGGTACCGAAGGTCGCTTCTAAATGCAAGGATGTCTTCTTCGGAGAAAAGCTTTACCAGTTTTGTATGCCAGGGCTACTTCCCCTAGGTCTGCTTCGGAAGTTTGACCATCACCTACTTTCTCTAAAAGTCAAAGGAGACAAAAGCTTTACCCGTAGCCCTTTCGAAGCTTTACCAATTTTGTATAAGGGTAATTTTAAGTCATTTAGAAGCTTTACCAATTTTGTACAACACCTGTAACCCAAAGTATGAAGGGTTTTTTATATGAAGGGCTTTAAAAGGTTTACCATTTTGAAAGCTTTACTGTAACCCTTTCACCAAAGGTGACAATGAAGGGCCTTTATTGCAAAAATTTTTAAGATTTACTATAAAATTTTTGTAATAAATCATTTACTAATACCCGACCAGGGGTAGTACGAATTAATTGAAAATTGAGAGCTTTAGTTGATTCAAAATATCGTTGAAAACTAGAATAAATTTTTAAAAAATTCCCATTTGAGTAAACTCTAATTTCTAAAGGTTTTTCAACTTCAAAAAAACTTTCTAAAAAATAATTCCATCGAACCCAAATAGAAGCATGTAAATGAATTTTTTTTTGATTATATGCTTTTAAAACATCATTTAAATCACTAAAATAAAAGAATTTATTTTTTATTCCTAAATTTGGGAATTTCTCATTAAATGTTGTTAAATAATAACAACCTAAAACCATATCTTGACTTGGCAGTATGATTGGTTGACCTGTAGCCGGGGATAATAAATTATTTCTTGACCACATAAGTTTCCAAGCTTCGGCACGAGCTTGAAAAGATAATGGAACATGAACAGCCATTTGATCACCATCAAAATCAGCATTAAAAGCAGGGCAGACTAATGGGTGTAAAAGAATAGCCCTTCCTTCAACAAGTTTAGGTTGAAAAGCCTGTATGCCTAATCTATGTAACGTAGGTGCTCTATTTAACAAAACAGGATGATTTTGCATTACTTGTCTAAGAATTTCCCAAATAATAGAATCTTGATTATTTATTAATCTTTTTGCACCAACAATTGTTCGAACTATTTTATTTGCCATTAATTTTCGAATTAAAAAAGGTTGAAATAACTCAATAGCCATTTCTTTCGGTAATCCACATTCATGTAATTTTAATTTGGGTCCAACTACTATAACTGATCGTCCAGAATAATCTACACGTTTACCTAATAAATTTTGTCTAAATCTTCCTTTTTTCCCCTTTAACATATCAGATAATGATTTTAAAGGTCTATCATTTGAAGCACAAATTGGTTCAGAACCTCCTTTTCCGTTTTCAATTAACGCATCAATAGATTCTTGAAGAAGTCGTTGAGCATATTTTATTTCATCGGATTTATTTCCGGAATTAATTTTTCTATGTCTTTTCATTCTATTATTTCTAAATAAAACTTTTTGATAAAGCTTATTCAAATCAGAAACTGCAACTTGATCTCCATCTAATTGAATGATAGGACGCAAATCTGGAGGCAAAACAGGAAGAATAGATAAAATCATCCAATCAGGCTGTGCTTTTGTACGTCTAAAATGACGAATTAATTTTAAACGTCTAAGTTTTTTTGTTCTTATATAATAAAGAAATTGTAATCTACGTTGTTCTCCAAATAAAAGAAAATTTTGATTTTCAAATTCATTAATTTGTTCATTATACTCAAATAATTCCATACGAAGTTGTCGATCTAATAAAGCTAAATCTAAATTTGATAAAAGTAAACGGATAGCTTCTCCGCCTGTTAAAAAATTATTTAATTTAGTTTTTGACAAAATCAAATGGTCGAAATTTAAAATTTTTGAATTATAAGAAAAAATCAGTTTATCATTTTTAAATGGGGGATTTGTAATATAATAATTAAAAAAATTCCAATCATCTTGCATTTCCCAAGAACAATCTTGTGAAATTACATAATAAGTATTCATTAAATTTTTTTTTAAACAAAATTCTTCATTTTTAAAATTTACTAAATTTAAAGAAGAGTTTTGCTCTTGTTCAAATTGTTTTAAAATTTGATTATCTTCATTCACCTTTTGAATATCGTTCTTTAATTTTCCTAGATTTGAACTCGTCATACGATCTTTCTCTAAAGAAGGCAGAGCTACAGTTTTACTTTGTGAAGTTTGAACAGATTTTGAATTTCTTTGTTCCTCCAAAATCATTTTTTTGTCATCGGAGCCCTTTGTTTTTGTATGAAGGGTATTTTCAGTATCTTCACTAAAAATTTTTGCTAAAGGAGACTCTTCTTCTCTTTTTAAAGAGGGAAGAGAAGACTCTTGATAGTTTGTTTTCTTTTCCTTGCTCTCTTTGCTAAGTAAGGAAAAGGATAAACTCGGAAAAGCTTTACTACGATTTATATTTTTAATTTGCTTTATCTGAAGTTTTTTTATGTCATCTGACTCTTTTAACTTAATTGGAGAAATATATAATGTTTCTGTACAATAGGTAATTGCTTCAATTTTTTTTTTTGGCAAATCTAATAAAATTGATATATAACTTGGTGTTCCTTTAAGGTACCAAATATGAGTCACTGATGAGACTAATTGGATAAAACCAAGTCTATGTCGACGAACACGGGAATGTGTGAATTCTACATCACAATCTGGGCAAAATTTTTGATAATATTTAATTCGTTTTTTTCCACAAGCACATTCAAAATCTTTTATTGGACCAAAAACTCGTTCACAAAATAACCCACCTTTTTCAGGTTTAAGTGTTTTATAATTTACTGTTTGCGAATTAGTAACTTGTCCTATAATTTTTCCATTGGGTAATGTTCTTTCAGCCCATTTGCGAATACGTTCGGGTGACGCTAATCCAATACGAATCGATTCTACTTGAATCGGTTTTAAAGAAGTATTTTTTTTTATTGATTTCACACTATAGTAACCTTTCTGTATTTTTTCATATTATTTTTTTGTTCACTTAAAACAAATTTTTCAAAGCTTTACCAGTAACTTAAAATAAATGGTGTTGTACTTTGCCAGCGAAGCAGACTTACGTGTTTTTTTTTCTTTCACGTACTTCCAAGGATAAAAGCAAACCGAATGAAAAAATCTGCGTGAACAAAAACAAATTATTAAAAAATTTATTATTCTTTGTTAATTTTTTATATACTCAAAAAGGCTAAAGCTTCGAAACCGAAGGAGGGTAAAGCTTTCAATACTCAACTTAAAAATAAGATTTTGTAGCTTTTTGAATTCTTTTCAAAACTTTACCAATTTCTTTCTTTAAAAATCCCTACATTGTCACCTACGGTGAAAGGGTTACAGGTAAAGCTTTAAAAATAAGGGTAAAGCTTTGCAAAGGCTACGATGGTAAAGCTTTTGTAAAAATATATATACTTTGAAAGCAAAAGCTTTACCAATTTAGGATGAAGAGTAGAAAAGAAGGATTGTTCCGCTACAGCAAATCTTTTCTTTGTTGTTTATTTAAAATTTTATCCTTCTTTAAAGAAAGACTGGTTCAGAAACTTTACCATTACCTCCGTTTTTGTGCCTAGCATTGTTTTTCAAAATTGGTGAAGCTTCGAAACGGAGGAAAAGCTTTACCAATTTTGTTTCGAAGCTTCACCAATAAAGTAAAATAACAGCTATTTTCTAAAAGCTTTACCTCTAACCTGAAGTATGAAAGGAATTTTATTGATACCGAAGGCCGCTTCTAAATGCAAGGATGTCTCCTTCGGAGAAAAGATTTACCAAATTTAAAGCAGTAACAAACAGCGTTTTCTCCTTTGAAGACAAGCTTTACTAATTATGTAAGGACTTTGTTCACATTCGTTTTATTTTTGTAGCTTTACCATTTTGAAAGCTTTACTGTAACCCTTTCACCAAAGGTGACAATGAAGGGCCTTCGCTGCTTTAAAAGTAAAACCGTATCTTTTGCCTTAAAACTGGTAAAGCTTCGAAACCGTAGGTAATGGTGCCAAAATTCCCTTCATACTTTGGGTTACAGGTAAAGCTTTTGAAATGCTAGTATGAGAGATCTTTTATTTTTCTTCGCTGAAGAAAGACGAGTTTTGAATAACTATTTGATTAAGACATTTTCATGACATCAATTTGTTTTCTTTTCCCAGAAGAGTCAATACTATAAACGCCTACATCTAAACAAAGAGATTGTAATTCTTTAATTAAAACCTTAAAAGACTCAGGAGTACCTAATGCGATAGGTTCATTATTTAATATAGCATCCATTACCTGATGACGACCTTTCATATCATCCGATTTAATTGTTAATAATTCTTGCAAAGTATAAGCAGCACCAAAACCTTCAAGAGCCCAAACCTCCATCTCGCCTAACCTTTGTCCACCATGCTTCGATCTACCACGAAGTGGTTGTTGAGTTACTAAAGAATATGGCCCAGTTGATCGAGCGTGTATTTTTTCATCAACTAGATGTACAAGTTTTAACATATAAGCTTGTCCTACAGTAATTGGTTGATGAAAAAATTCACCCGTTCTCCCATCAAAAAGAATTGTTTTTCCGGGGAAATCGGGTGTAAATAACCAAGTTTGACCGCTTTTTTTTCGTGCTTCATAAAGTTTAGAATAAACAATACTTCGAGATGCTTCAGAACCAGACATTTCATCAAAAGGTTGAATTTTAAATTGCTGTTTTAAATAAAGGCCAGCTAAACCTAATAAACACTCAAAAACTTGCCCAACATTCATTCGAGAAGGAACACCTAAAGGATTTAACACCATATCTACAGATGTTCCATCTGGTAAATAAGGCATATCATGGCGTGGTAATATTTTTGAAACAATTCCTTTATTACCATGTCGACCAGCCATTTTATCTCCTACTTGAATTCTTCTTTTTTCAGCTAAATAAATATGAACACGACCCGGACCTTCAAACGGAATTTCAGGCGGTATATTTTCAGTTTCTAAAATTTGAACATCAATTACTCGACCATGTACACCCTTTGGTACTCGTAAAGAAGTATCACGAGTAATTGGTATTTCTTTCCCAACGATGTCATAAAGTAATTTTTCGTGTGGAGTTAAAGGTTTTTTTTTAATTGGAGTTATTTTACCAATTAAAATATCTCCCTCTTTAACCCAAGTTCCAGGTTTTGCTATTCCATTTTTATCTAAATGAAAAATCTCAGAATAATTTATTTCTGGGATTTGAGCTGTAATTTGTTCAATTCCAAATTTTGTATCACGAATTTCAACTTCATATTTTTCAATATGAATTGAAGTATAAACGTCATCAAAAACTAATCTCTCATTTATTAAAATGGCATCTTCAAAATTATATCCTTCCCAGGGCATATAAGCTATTAAAATATTTTTTCCTAATGATAATTCTCCTCCTATGCTAGCTATACCATCTGCTAGAATATCGCCTTTTTGAATCCATTCACCTTCTTTAACTAATGGTTTTTGAACTACACATGTATCTTGGTTAGATCTATGAAATTTTTGAATATTATATTCAACATTTATTAAATTTGTTTTATAAATATTAGAATTTGATGTTCGAAAATTAGAATTAATTAAAGCATAATTATTTTTTTGGGATTTAAATTTTATAAATTTTTTGAAATTTAAGAAATTTAGAAAAAAATTAAACGGAAATTTTTCATCCTTCAGGCTACGATAGTTTTCTAATTTTTCCTCTAAAGTAAAAATTTTGATTGGTGTGAAAACTCCCTTCATACTTTGGGTTACAGGTAAAGCTTCTCTCCCAAGGAGAACGGAAGATTTTTTACTATAATTCATTGGAATAGTCAAAAAAATATTTTTTAATTTATGTAAAAAATTAGTTTTATAAATAAAAACTGCTAAATTTTTTTCTAAAAGAATTAGTTTATTATATTGAACATCTTTTTTAATTTTTATAACTTTAACACTTAATTCTGCTCTTGCGAAAGTATTATCGCTGGTCAGGGTATTATTTTTTAATTGATTATTTTCGTAGCCTTTACTAAATCGAGTATGAGAGGTAAAAAAAACTTTTGATTTATAAGAAAATTTTTCGTAGCCTTTGCTAAAGCTATTATGAGAGGTTTTCTTATCCATTTTCAAAGGTTCACCAGTGTTATTTACTAAATTTTTTTTATAAAAAAATTTATAAGTTTTCGTAGCCTCAAGTATGATAGGTTTTTCAGCTATTTTATAATTATATTTGTTTAAAATTCTAATTTTTTTTTTTGCTAAATGTTTATCAAAAAATAAGCTATAAATAGTAAATTTTTTAAAAAAATATATATTTAAAAAAAAATTTAAAAAACTACTAGTTTTTTTTGTTTTATGAAATATATTTTGATTTGTTAAATTTGGAGACTTTTTTTTAATAGATCCTTCATACTTTTGTTCACGTAGGTGAGTAGCTTTACTACAGAAGTTTCGAGTTACTTTTTCTTCAGAAGAAAAAACACAAGAAAAATCATTAATTAAATTATTTAAAAAATTGTCAAAAAATTGAATTAGAAAATTATTAAAAAATTTAATTCTATAATTATGAAAATTTTTTTTTAATAAAAATTTAATTAATTTTTTATTCGTAGGCTGACCATCGAAGCAAGCTCTTGGAATGTAAAAAGAATGTTTTTTGAGCTTGCTACTAAAAAATAAAAGCTCTTTATCTTTTTTACTTTTGTTTTTTATTTTAATAAAAAGAGAAGGGCTGCTTCTAAAAATAAAAGAGCTTTCTTCTTTTTTATTTAAACCCTTCATACTATCTTTCTTTAAAGAAGGCAGAGTTACGATTTCATTTTTGACATCTTTACTTCCTTGCACATCGGGCACTGTTGCTAAAGCAGGAACAGATTTTATTAAATTTTTTTTTTTTAAATTCTTATAATCTTTTTTATTTTTAAGGTTATTAAAAATCATAAAAAAATTTATAGAATATTTTTTTAAAAAAGTTTTAATAAAAACATCAGTAATTAAAGGAATAAAATAAAAATTAAATAAAAATTTTAAAGAAAATTTATTTAATTTTTGAGGCTTAATTATTAAAACTATTTTTTGATTACTTATAGATGATATATAGCCGCTATATTTCGTTTGAAAAATATGTCCAGAATCTGAAGCTACACGAAATTCTAAACCTGTTCCCACAATTGGTTTTTCAGAAATCATTAATGGAACAGCCTGTCTTTGCATATTAGACCCCATTAAAGCTCGATTTGCATCATCATGCTCTAAAAAAGGAATCAAGGATGTTGCTATTGAAATCATTTGAATAGGAGAAAGGCCAATGTATTGAATTTTATTTTTATAAACTCGTTTAAATTCATTAAAAAACCTTGCAGGTATTAAATTTTTTGATAAAAAATTTAATTTTGATTTATTTAAATCACCTGGCGCAATTATTACTTTTTCTTCATCTTGTGCAGAAAAATATATGGGTTTTTTATAATTTTGAATTTGACCATTATATACTTCATAAAAAGGAGTTTCTAAAAAACCATTTGAATCAATTCGAGCATATGTTGAAATCGAATTAACAAGGCCAGCATTTTGTCCTTCAGGTGTTTCTATTGGACAGATTCGGCCATAATGTGTAGGATGAATTCCTCGAACAGCCATACCAGCTGTTTCACGGCTAATTCCTCCTGGACCTAATGAAGTAACTCTTCTTTTATGAGTTATTTCTGATAATGGATTAGTTTCATCCATAAATTGGGAAAGTTGACTTGATCCAAAAAATTCTCTTAAAGCACCATTAATTGGTTTTGTTGTTATTAAACTTTTAATAGAAAGTTTTTTTTTTGGTTTTTTCATTTTGTCTCTAATCAATTTTTCCAAACGAATTAATCCTGTACTTAATTGATTTTGAATTAATTCACCTGAAGCACGAACACGTCGGTTTTTTAAATTATCGATGTCATCAATAGCTCCATTCCCATTTTCAAGTTTTATTAAATAATCAGTAGCATAAAGAAAATCTTGTTGAGTTAAAATATATTGATTTAAAGGTACCGAAATTCCTAATTTTTTATTTAAACGTAAACGACCTAAAATTCCAAGGTCGTAAGTTTTAGGATTTAAAAATTTTCGAAATAAAAATTTTTGCCCTAAATTAGCAGTAATTTCAGTTTTATCTTTTTTTGGGTGTGTTTTTGAGTATAAAGTTATTAGTGCTTCTTGAGTAGTTAAAGGATGATTTTCTTTTAAAAATGAATATTTTAAAAAATACGAATAAAGTATTGATTGAAAAATCGATTCTTTAGTTAATCCTAAAGCTTGAAGAAAAACTAAAATTGAAATTTTTGGTGTTTTTTTCATTCTTGCCCAAATTCGTTTTTTTTTATCTGTTTCTAATCGTAACCATGCACCTCGATATGAAATTAAATCAGCAAAATATGTTCGTTTTTTTTTTTTATCTAAAGATTGTTGATAATAAATTCCTGGACTTCTAATCATTTGATTCACAATTACTCGCGGGGATCCATTAATAATAAAATGACCTCTTTTTGTCATTAATGGTAAATTTCCAAGAAGAACCCACTGAAGTTTTACATCCTTTGTTTGATGATTAGTCAATTGAGCAGGTATATATAATCGACATGCATAAGTTTTAGATTTTAAAATAGCTTCTTTTGTGTTCCACTCAGGTGGATTTAATTTATAATATTCAGGATAAAAAATTAATTCTAAAGTTTTATTTGAATTAATAATTGGATTTCTTTTTGAAAATTCTTTAATAATTCCTTTTTCTAAAAAAGAATAAAAACTATTTCTCTGAATAGTAATAAAGTCTGGAAGAAGAAAAATAAAAATATCATAATATTTCATTTGTATTTCCTTTTTTTTAATTATGTTTGTGCTTTGTTCACATTTGTGAGTAGCTTTACCATTTACTTTTGTCTCCTGTTTTAGCAAGAAGAAAAGAAGAACAGAAGCAGTCAAAGCTGAAAGCTCTTGTCTCGTGCCTGCTTCTAAAGGTCGTTTCTTCCGAAATTGCCTTCATTGTCTAGCTAACTTTTCCTCCTTCGGAGGACAGAAGCAATCCGAAGGAGAAAACCTCCTATCACCTACGGTGATAGTAGCAAGACCAAAGGTGACAATGAGGGGAATTTTAAGGCATAAGCAGCACGTACGTTTTTTTGAAAGCTTTACCAGTTTTGCTCTACCATCCGTGCTTTAGCAAGGATACTAGCATTTTACTTTTGTACAACATCATTTTTAAAGCTTTTCCTCCTTCGGAGGACAGAAGCAACTACGGTAAAGCTTTAGCAAGTAGAAAAGCTTTACCAGTAAAGCCTTTCCTCCGAAAGAGTTGCCTGTTTCTAAAAATAAAAGGCATAAGTAGCAGCCTTTCAAAAAAAAAAAACGCCTGCATTTCAAGGCCGGCTGTAAGAGCCAAATTATTGGTAAAGCTTTGAAATAAAAATAAAAAGCAAGCAACAGTTACAAAGCTTTACCAGTTTACCGTAGCTTTTTCAAAGGTTTATCAGTTTTGTATGTAAGGGCAGCGTAGCAATGCAGGGCTCTTTTTCTTTTAAGCAAGAAAATAGCAACCCTTGTTTTTCAAAGTTTTACTACGTTTTTGTTCACGGATTTTTTCCTTTGGATTGCTTCGCTAAAAAGTTTAGCATATCAACTTTCCTGCCTTTAAATTGGTAAAGCTTGTTTCCTTCTTAAAGCAGGAAAATAGCTGTTTTACGAAATTCTTTTTGTCTCCCTAAAGGATAAAGAAAATGGTAAAGCTTTTGTAGGGTTCGAGGTTCCTCCAAATTGGTAAAGCTTCGAAATGGATTGCTTCTTATGCGTAGCAACTCCTTTCAAAGCTTTACCAATTTTGGAGGAAGCGTAGCAATACCTACGTG
>JAULBR010085308.1:0-13203 GCA_032355825.1 Melanodrymia aurantiaca
TATCACTGTACCAAATTTGGTGCTTGTTTCCAAAAGTGCACAAACATGGCCTTTTTGACGACTAATCGACTGGACTATACCTCATATCTATATTAATAGAGAATATGTAATGTACGAAACTAGCCATCATATTTCACATACCATGGTAGTTTATTGCTCCAAACTCATTCAGTATAAGTGTGCTACTAACACCAACGTTGGGCACTATGCACATCTTATTCTATTCCAAAGCAGCAGTGCTCAGATACATGAGGCTATTACAGAATATAATAATGCCATTATCTAGATTGCTATTCTTCCCTCTAACAAGCAACATTAAAGTGAAAATTAAAAAAAAAGTCAGATATAATATTCATGAGGCTATTACAGAATATAATAATCCCATTACCTAGATTGTCTCTAACAAACAACATTAAAGTGAAAATAAAAAATGTCAGATATAATATTACCAAACTTAATTGATAATTTACATGGTGTTTATTTTTTCAGGGCGAGATTTTCTCCGGTGCAATATTTCTACAGCAGCTTTTGGGCTGGAACCTTTATCTGTGCGTTGTCATTATCCTAGCCATTACGGCAATATACACTGTGGCAGGTAAGAGAATGAACACAGTAGCCACTACATTCACCTTCAGCACTATGAGGAGTATATAATTATTAACGTTCCAAAGGTTTCAAAACCTATTGGTGTCCGTGTTGAACGATCCATAGGTTTTATAACCTCTAGGTGTCCGTGTTGAACGATCCATAGGTTTTATAACCTCTAGGGGTCAGTGTTGAACGATCCATAGGTTCCAAAACCTATTGGTGTCAGTGTTGAAAGATCCATAGGTTTTATAACCTCTAGGTGTCAGTGTTGAAAGATCCATAGGTTTTATAACCTCTAGTTGTGAGTGGTGAACGATTCATAGGTTCCAAACCCTCTAGGTGTCAGTGTTGAACGGTCCATAAGAAAATCAATCAATGGGGCGAGTTTGAATTTATTGAGATGATGCTATAGTGGAAGCCATCCTCTAGCAAAGTTCATAATTATAATGAACTCCGTCGACTAAAAATAATATGGAACCAATCGCTTAGAAATCAGCGGTTATTGGACATCAGACGCATGGTTACATTGACACATGGTCTCAGAGGAAACCCGCTGTGGCCACCTATGCTACTCTTACCGATACACAGCAAAGGGTGTCTTATGTGCACTATCCCATGGACAGGATAGAACCAAATGCATTCCGCTGAGTAGTATCGACCATTAGAACCTTCGTGCCACAGGCAGACACTATTGCAATAGGATACGCCCCACCCACACCCACGTCGACTAAACTCCAGAAAACTAAATTGAGTACACATTTTGATAGCTTAGCTACGCGACTGGCGATGTGGTGTGATTTGAATTTAATTTTAGTATTGCACTAAAACTGATTTATGAATATATGATTGTGTACATGTAAATCTGAAGAGACAAAATGGAATACTGGTAATAACAATTAAAGGCAAGAAATAAGTACTTAAGAAATGCATTGTTTTCTTTATATACATGTATATAAAAATACCAACCTATAATCTTTTCGGACACTATAATATTGCATACCCGGTAATCCATTTGTTTTGTTAGGTGGTTTGGCTGCAGTCATCTACACGGACACCCTCCAAACTGTAATCTTACTGGTGGGATCCTTCATCCTGATGATCATCAGTAAGTGGCAGACAGCAATCAATTTGTGGCAGAAATGTTCAGTGTTGAGGGTTTAGCTATATAGTGACCCTCAGGACGCTCTGTTCCTCGACATGGTGAAGGTCTCCAGTGTCTCTGTGAGCCACACAGATGTCTCAGTGAGGGTCTAGTTAGTTAGATATAACCTATTTACGTGCTTATATCCAATTAAGGTTCAATCACGTCTGTCGTGGTCACGCAGTCCAGCTACCTTGACTGCCTGTCCAGGACAGAAGTTAGTGTTAGTATGAGATAGGAAACCTGCTACTTCAAAATGATAAGTAGCTAGGGATCTTTCATATGCACTTTCCCATAGACAGGTTAGCACATACCACGGCCTGTGTTAAACCATTTGTGGACACTGATCGGTATTTAAGTGGTATTACAGCTATCCATTGACCCTGGGTTTGAGTCGAAAAGTGATATCCACCCGCGGGATTCGAACACCGTGCCTACCAGCCTGTAGTCCGTGGCGTTAACCACCACAGCACGGAGGCCGGTCAGTGAGGGGCTAATTGGCTCCTGGTCCATTTAGCATCCAGTTGGGTAGATTAAAGATAATCACTCACCATGAAACATTGTCCTTGTTTATCTACATAATTATTGCATACATTTATTGTATGGTTATAAACATCAACACAAATGTCAAAGTGTCTTGCTTGGTAAAAGTCTGCAGATAATTAGTTTGAACATTTCTAAGGTAACTCTATTGTCTGAAGATACAGCATAGCGAAAATGTTTTGCGTCATAGCATATTAGACTGGAAATACATTGCTCTCATTTCAATGCTGAGAATGAATCACAAATGTTAATAATAAAGTTTCTGAATATGACAAGATTGGTGTGTAGTATATTATGAAAATAACAATGAATAAGCATTTATTATGTGCGTCTATCATGACTTGAAATATGTCGTGGTTTTCGCAGGTTTTGTTGATGTTGGTGGCTGGAACCAGATGATGAGTAGATATGCCGTCTCGGCAGCAAACTACACTCTAGCAGCACCACAAAACTACTCTTGTGGTCTGCCTAGGGATGACTTCATGCACATATTCAGAGACCCTGTCAATGGTGACATTCCGTGGCCAGGCGCAGTGTTTGGAGCCACAACTCTTGGTATCCTAGTGTGGTGTGCAGATCAGGTATAAGTACAAACATATATTGTTTAAGACGGCTAAGTAAATACCATAAAAGAAAATAACTTACACCTTATTATAACATACCCTCTATATTTAACAAACAAAAATTAAAACATCGAGTTTATACCTTGAATGTTTCAAGGTGGTGATCCCCACACAATGCCATTGTCATAACACTTTTCCTTAATAATGTTCCTTTCACGTCAAAGCATTGCTCAGAATCTTCATATTATAGTTTCTTTAGAAAACACTATTTCCAGTGCAGTTGCAATTAGCACGTTCTTGCTAAACAAGCATTCCATGTTTTAATGGGCAAAAATCAAATAATAAAAAAAAATTCAGCGTCGACTTCATGCTTTTGCTTGTAGTAAAAAAGTTAATTTGTATCTCTCAGATTATGGTACAACGGTGCCTGGCTGCCAAGAACATAAGCCATGCTAAAGGCGGGGCTGCCCTGGCTGCCTTCCTTAAGATCCTTCCTTTCTTTTTATTCATGATTCCTGGAATGATTAGTCGGATTCTGTTTCCTAGTGAGTGGAACACATCTGTATACTAATACTTCAGATATTTTTAGTGTTGATTTCTGAGAGAATTACTGAAGGCTTTACTGGTGAGAAAATACATATGTACATAATTTATATAAACATTCTTGTTACTTGTGATGCCTGGGATGATCAATCATATTCTCTTTCCTGGTGACTAGAACACATAATTATATGCATAACTTTCTTCAGTACAATGTCATGTATCTGTGATGATTACTGGATTCTCTTTCTTACAGAGTGGAATACATTGTATACGGCAGGTTGGGTGCGGGGGTTCAAAGTTAAATGGGAGCCCCACGTGTGACCATTAAAAAAGTTATTATGGTAAAAGAAGTACATGTATATATATTTTGGTCACCATTACTCTGCGACCCATTTCAAGTCAATGGTTTTCATCGTTTGTAGATTTATCATTCAGGTTATATTTTGCCTCCAAGTATGAATTTGAAACCGTCAATCGCTTTGAATCAGATTGGTCGTTAACAAAATAAATTGTCTTTAGCACTGAAGGTTTGAATGTTTTATAATTTGTGTTTACTTTAGACGACATTGCGTGTGCAGACCCAGACAAATGTGAAGCAGTGTGTGGCAACAGAGCTGGGTGTACAAACATCGCCTATCCACTACTCGTTCTGAGGAAAATGCCGGCTGGTATAGTGTTATTCTTTTGATAAATAAACAAAATAAGTTTGTGTCTTTAATACATTTTACACTATCTTATAGATTTAAAGTGTATTCAGTGCTAAGACGACAGAATTGTAAACAAATGCTGACACAACAATGACTCTTAATGAATTTGCTTAAAGCAGCAATATATATTTTTTAGGTATTTGGTGTCAAACTGGTATGTCAAATAATGATAGAAATAAAAAAAATCAGCGTATAAACCTGATAAATAAATAATCTATAATTAAACATTAAATGTGCTCATCCAAAAGAAGACTGGAAAGTAGCGCCCCAATGCAGGTGCGCGTTCTAGCTTATATACAACATAAAGAATATTCAATCCATGAAAGACACCACCGTCCCCTCTCCCTTCCAGTGTTTTCTTTGAGTTGTAGAAGACAATGTTGGAACTCCAGAACTGCGAAACATACACTCCTTTACTGTTAAGTTTAAAAGCTAAGAAACAGTAATTCAGTTCCTGTACCAAGAAGTGCCACACAAAGGTTGATGGTATTGGCCATGAGTAATACTTTTTACTGTTTGACCAAGTGCCAGAAACAGGTCTACAGAACTTGTTTGTTCATAGCCAAGCTGATTTGAGTAGTAGATCACGAACAAACACTCACTAGTATCGTTTACTTTTAACAATTCAGATCTTAATTTCCAAGAATTAATATGGTTGGTTCTCTGTATATCGTTTTTCAGGACTAAAAGGTCTGATGTTAGCAGCCCTCCTGGCAGCGCTGATGAGCAGCTTAACCTCTATTTTCAACAGTGCCAGCAGTATGTTTACCATGGATCTATGGCGACGATTCAGGCGACATGCCAAACAATCTGAATTGATGCTGGTAGGAAGATTATGTGTCCTGGTACTCATTGGAATCAGCATCTTATGGATTCCCATTCTCCAGCAGGCACAGAGCGGTCAATTGTGGAGCTACGTTCAGGCCATTGCGTCGTACACGTCACCGCCATGGTGTTGGGTCTTCATCTTAGCACTGTTTTGGAAGAGAACTACTGAACCTGTAAGTGTCCAACCACAGGATTAGATGCAATTTGATAAGCCAAGCAATCGAAAGCATATCTTAGGTGTGAATCAACATTATAAATGTAAATTATAAAGGGTAATGAAATAAACATATTAGTACTAAGTAGATGTCGGTGCTTTTCCAATTGGTGAGACAAAGTGAATGTAAATGTGATACATGTACATGCAATATAAATTGGATGGCAAACGTGTAGAAAAAAAATCCACTTACGAATGACATCAACCAGTTCAGAATGTTTAGTAATGAATGGTGTATACACTGGTTCAATATGATTAATAATGATTCAAATAGCTAAGATGCAACCATACCAAATGCAGAAGTTTATGTTTAAAAGCTAAACTAGTATCCAAGTGGACAGTAATTGAAAACAATGTGTTTGTTTACAGGGAGCGTTTTGGGGCCTAATGATCAGCTTGGTAGTAGGCCTTTCTTGGATGGCCATGGACATGGCATTCCCAGCGCCACCATGCGGCAGTACACAACCCGACACACGACCTGCACTTCTGGCAAAAGTTCATTTCCTACACTTTGCTCTCATACTATCTGGTATAACCATCGTATCAACCGTTGTCATATCTCTTCTGACAAAGCCACGATCCCCAGAGAAGGTAAGGCTTATTATTAAACAACAGTTACTATTTAGTAAGGTTTATTTGGGATGGAAAGAGGTGGGTTGGTAAGCTTCATTGTTTTTGAAGAGGTCTGCTAATGGGGAAGTCACATGTCCTGTGCTCTTGGTGTTCAACAATGTTGCAATTACTTTATTCATATTGAATAACCATGGACTGCAAGGAAAAACCCCCAACCAAACGAAAACAAAATGTCTGACATCATGACAGGTGGCACTGGTAGGGCAGAATATGACCAACTTTTACTAACACATGATATCACTGCACTTGGTTTCTGTTCGTGAGATACTTTTTGCCATAATACAAATACAAGATTTAGATTGCATTTTCTAACGACACAACAAGAGTACATTAATTAATCATTGACTATTGGATGACAAACGCATGGTAATTTCAACACAAACGCATGGTAATTTCAACACCTAGTCTTTGATGTATGATACCGTGACATTGGCTACTTATTTTTATTGACACCAATGATCTTTTATATGTAGTATTATACCATCTTTACTAAAACTGGTAATATACAGTTTGCCATCTTAGGCCATGGTCAAAATGTCTCTTGGCCTGTGTCCTTTGTAGATACTAGTATTTGGATTTGAATGTGACAATTGCTGTCATTTAAGCTAACACAATGCATTGTTTTATACGTAATATCTAGCAAGGAAAGTTCTATGACATCATTTTTATTTCATTTTTATGATGCCTTGTACAATAGATCATGAATCCACTGTATGATACTGTCATCTTGATATAAAAAAAAATATTAGTAAAATTCCAAATGGCCACAACAAAAATGGAACTGAAATGCTGTTTTAACCTGTTAAATAATCAAAACGAGCAATAGTGAATCCAGAAAGCCCATTTAGGGGGTGGCCAATGATGCCTCCGAAAATTTTATAGCGTTGTATTACAAGAATTAGTGTCAAAAATACTTGTACACAAACTTATTTTTAATATATAGATAACAGTCACAAAATGTAGGGTGGGGAAGGCAGGCCTCCACATCCTTAGATAGGCCACTGATGATTATTACAAGTTAAATGTAATTAAGACTACATGTATTTGGAATTTTAGCTTAACCGAGTGACTTGGTGGACACGGCAAAGCGAAAATGATCTTGTGGAATCCGATTCGGAGGATGATTTTGCTCAAGGGGATGATGATGAAGATGATGATACACCACCACATATAAAACGTAAGTAATACAACACCAAATATTACATATGATATCTTGGACAATATTTACACTTACAAGTTACATGAAATATGAGGTATAACGAGCAGTTTATTAAAGAAAAACATAAACACAGCTACAGCCTCCATAAAGTCGAATGCCAGGGGCTGCAGAATAGGGGACGGGAGTAGGGAGTGTCATGGCCCCTATGTTTCACTTTTACCATACAATTTTTAAATTTCACATATGGGGCCTTTCACTTGCCCACCCACTATTTATCATGGTCTGAGGCCCTGAATGCTACCGCCATCAATGAGTATGATGACAACGCAACAGAATAATCAATTGAAGGACATCTTTAATTAATACACTCCAGTTGAATAGGATGCTCAAGCAGATTTGACAGTATTTTATGAATATATTTAACGACCACGTAATAATTCATTGTGTGACTGTATGTGCTATGTTTGTAGAGAAAAAGTTAAATCCAGCACGGAAGGTGTATAACTGGTTATGTGGGATTGACAACGTGGTAAAGCAGAAAATATCTCCAGAGGAAAAAGAACTTATCCGACAGAAGATGACGTCACTAGCAGAAAACCCAAAAGCTCGGAGATATGCAAACATATTTGCTATGGTAGCGGTGACAGTAACCACGTTTTTGTTAGGATATTTCCATTGAGCTGTTGTCATGAAAATAATTTGACTTTTTATGGGTTTCATATTCATGGCCGAAAGAATGCCGTTTTTCAGGCTGGCAGCCTATTTACGATTCTCTGCAAGATGGTCCTTTTTTTTAAAAATGATCTTCCGTAGCGAACAGATAATATTTGACGATAATGGAACAACAAGTGGACCGGATACGAGGCTTTTAAAACAAGTTTTCCCCAACTATTCCAAAAAGTTTTACAAACTACAATCATGTACTATCATAGGTACCATGTGAGCAGTTGTAGCCTACGTGTTAGTTTCACAAACCTTGTTATTGTTTTAATTGCTTGCTTTTAAGTATCACTCATGAGTACATAATCACCCTGGTAAAGACGTTAGCTACATGTACATCCCTGTAATAATAAATTATCATAGTTTTAGAAATTGTATAATTTGTTTTATGTAGATAAAAGTTTTTCAATATTTTAGTATCGATAAATATATTTAAAAAACCCAAACAATCAGGCCATCAGACCATTTTCCTTTCTAATTTCTAGATTAAATCTGTGCAATTATCACCATAGTATTTATACGAATACAAATGCATGCTTTAATCTCTAAACGAGAAATGATGAAACTCACTAAAATTCGGGTAACGGGTAATGTAGTTTAATGCCTTCATCCACCCGAAGGATGTTGTAGAGAGTGCTGTGATTGAGACGACGTCGTGACTGTAGTCGGGTCGTCTTCTTAATCCCAGACTAAGATTCCAACTTTTATCACTCAATATTACAGACCGTCAATCACTGCCAAACGTTTCCGCTCTATTGCATCTGCAGGCAACAGCAGTGACCTTAGAAGTGCTCAAACTATTTTGTTGCCTGTTTTGTGCAGCTAAACTGACAATATTACGTAATATATTAACACCTTGGCGTTTCTGTTGATGTTTATACCCCGGTAATCGTATAACAAATGTATGCAATTATGAAGATAAACAAGTAGTGTTTTCTCTTCTGTTTATATGAAAATTCATTTATGTATAACTCACTTCATTCATTTCACTCCATCACCACGCTTTTCAGGACCAAATATTGAGTGATTTTCTTTAAAAGGTCCATCCCTATCACTGCTGTTATATCTTTTTGTTCTCAATGTACAGAAATAAATAATAAAATCCCAACAGGTTTCATGCTGTTTATCAGTCAGTGCTATAGTTAACAAAACTGACGAATCAGTGAATTCATAACAAAGACATGGGGAACATCTAGTTGTCAATTTGCAGAAATGTATATAAAACACTTCAAAACAGAACCATGGCAACATAATATATCTACATAAGTGTAGTATCATATCTAGTAATCAAAACATCTATTCACAACATAGATCATTACATGAATATCAAAGCACATGGTGTAGCATTAGAAAATGCACCATCGTCATAATCAAATGAAAATGACAACTTCAATGACAATGTACGAAATATGTATAATGAAGTGCATTTCCAATGTATTGTCACAATTACCATAGCATATACATATCAACAATGTATTACAAAGATGTACATCAATATACTGGCCACCAGGGCACTTCTTAAGAATTACACCTAAACACATATTTGACATTAAAGAAGATGCAGTTTGAAATACAAAATAATTCAAGGTATCCATGTTGCATACTAGCATTTAATATCTGGTATCCAAACTCAATATCTGGTATCCGCTGTCAAACTTATAAACAACAAATAGCGTCGGTTGTGAATGTATGTGTAGGCAAGCGTAATGTCGGTTGGTGAGTGAACGTTATCATCCGATGAACTCGGCATATTCCGGTTTCGGATATTTTCGTGACAGCGATTTGCATGATTTCGAATGTTAAAATCAGCCAAGATGTTTTTAATTCTATCACAGTTACACAGCTATGATGTTAACTATAATGATGTAACATACAAAATAATATATTTTTTATTCTTTTTAAAAAGTGGTATCCCGATGGGATACCGATTTTTAGAATCTGGTATCCAAATTTAGAAAGTGGTATCCCTGGGATACCTGTTATTTCGAACCCTGAGATGTACACAAACGATTATTAATTAAAGTATCTCTTCAAACATGCTACTAATAAATTATATTTTGTCAAATTCAAAACTAAAAAAATTTTGACAGCAGTGTGTAAATCTATTTTAGTCATCATCTTCCTTTCGTAAACTAGGCAAAAACAAATTGATGATTGGGATATATAAAATGTTGTGCGAAGACAATGTACAATGTACACTGCAGTTTATCTATATGTCTGTAAATATTTGAAAGCAAGCAATCTGAACACATGAATAGTGGTCGAGGTCTTAAAAAGTATTCTCATTCCCACTTGCTATCACTATACAAAAACCATACAATAGAACTGATGTTTTTAAAGCTGTGTACATATGGTGAGACTTTAATAAAAAAAAATCTATCTAGATTAGACATGTTCTACCGAGTGTATACAATCAGTAATTTATGTCAGCCATGTCAATATCAGAACACCAGAAACATGTTTTGAATTGGATCATGGTTGAAAAAATTACACTAAACTTCTTTTAAACATTATGTACAATATACATTATTCATACATTTTCATATAACATATATACTTACTACAGTAACAATATAGCAAATGAAAATTTGCTACACATATTTGTGCTTAGCAACTGCATAATTTGTTTTTCTGTATTTTTTGTATCAAGATATTATTTTGGACAAACAAACATTAAGATGAAAGCTAAACAAAATCCTATTGAGACAAATTTACCCCATAATAATCAGAAATAAAGAAAATGTCAGAAATAAAAAATAACTATAAATAAATGGAAAATAAAGTTATTCGACATGCCTCCAGGCTATATAAGTAAATCACAAATTAATTTCTTGTATAATTATGTAACACCATGTTTAACATCCCACCAACTGAACTGGGTACAATCAACACACAACCTAGTTCAGATCTTGTACATGTAATACCATGTTAAACATTACAATTGAACTACAGGGTACAATCAATGCACAACCTAGTTCAGATCTTGTACATGTAACACCATGTTAAACATGACAATTGAACTACTGAGTACAATCAATGCACAACCTAGTTCAGATCTTGTACATGTAACACCATGTTAAACATGACAATTGAACTACAGGGTACAATCAATGCACAACCTAGTTCAGATATTGTACATGTAACACCATGTTAAACATGACAATTGAACTACTGGATACAATCAACACACAACCTAGTTCAGATCTTGTACATGTAACACCATGTTAAACATGACAATGGAACTACTGGGTACAATCAAGACACAACCTAGTTCATGTAATGCTGTGTTAAACATTTATCAAATGAACCACAGGCTACCAACAGTTAGTTAATGTAAATTTTAGCAATTTAAAAAAACCCAATCAACTATTGATTGGTAATTGCAAAAACACCATAAAAACGTTAAATATTATAATTGTAAGTGAAAAAACAAAATGTCAAATAATCAGACTATTATAACCGTTATTAATTGTAATGAGTGAAACCTGTTCAAGTAACCATCTATCTCAGTGACATTTGTGTTGTTCTAAATATGCAAGTTTAGTGCAATATGACCTGTAGTAAAAAGCTTTAAGAATACACTTTTTTTAGGCTGCTCAATACAGTCCACACACACAAAGACATATTTATTACCAAACTATGCGCGTGTTTTTAAAGATATCAACTGCAATAGAAGAGTAAAGACAAATTTGAGTTAATAGTGCTGTATACATCTGTAACATCAGAGACCGTGTTAGATCATTTAGAGGGGTCATACATTGTGCAACAAACTGAGACAAAAATAACATTACATTTAACAACAAAAAATTGTGTTTTAATTGATTATAAAAACGTGTTATTATTAATAAAGTAGTTTACAATGAAGCATAGGATGCCCAAATGTACATTATATTCAATTTAGAGGAATTTACATGAGAAATTATTTAAGTACCAGTGCCTTTTAAGTGCAATTCACACAAAATTGTAAAATTAAAACACTACCAAACCATATTCTTAATTATAATCATTTTAATCTTAAAATAAATTTCGAACGAAGTAAACATGTTTACAATATTTTATTGAGGTTAGTGATTAGCATTGAATTGTTTTCATTAAAATGATAATACATGTACAATAGTTTCGTTGCAGATAGACACAATTACACAGGTTCCAATGTAACATTCTAATTTGTTCTGGGAATGTACTAAAATCAGTGTTATTAGTGTATGTTCCTGTTATTAATAGTGGACAAAACTGTATTGTTTGCCTTAGACCAGTATCACTGTATACAAAGCTGAATTATACATACACAACTGCCTTAGACCACTATCATTGTTGCCAAAGCTGAATTATACATACGCAAGTGCCTTAGACCACTATTATTGTTGACAAAGCTATATTGTACACACATAACTACCACAGACCACTATCATTGTTGAATAAGTGGTATTGTACACACAAAATTGCTTTAAACCACTATAATTGTTTACAAAGTTGTATTGTAATCTACACATATAATTTCGTTAGACTGGTTTAATCAATATATTGGATCAAGCTGTATTATTTGTACACATTTACATGCAATTGCTCTGTACTAATATTAAAAATACTATTAATTATATTTATTCACATATAAAACTACATGTATTAAAATTATCTTATGCAAGGTAACATTTTTGTCATTTGTTTGTTCATTGTTGGGTTGAGCGACGGGTCTATTAATAATCCTTCAGGTCACTTTACAATAAGATGGGGGGGGGGGGGCAGTTTGATATCGTATTCTGTGAATATTTTGTTGATGGTTATATGTAAAAACAATATTACATTTATCATTAAATAATCAAGTGTATGACGATGTGATACGCATTATTTTCTCTGAATAGGATATGGAATAAGACAGTGATTTGCTCAACTTTCTATGAATTTGTTGTAGTTTATCTCTTAAATTATTAATAATGTGAAAGATTTGATTAATGTCTTATTCTGCACCATAGGCTTGTTGGATTATCAGTAGACATACATGTATTTGACACAAATCAGCAAACAATTGAAAAGTAAAAAACAGCTAAAAACAAAATCTGTGTACAAAAAAGTTTAATTTGACCTTCATTACTAGTTTGATATTTGCTGACCTGTGAAAGATTAGTTACTCAATGTGTTGTAGTGGTTTTCTTAAATAAACTGCATTTTCACCTCATCACATCAATGTTTTTGTTGGATCATCCAATAATACTATAGTAATATCTTCAAATCAGTTTCTTTATAAGTACATGTACATGTAATGAAAGGATTTAATTAATATTGGTGTTATCTTAAATGCTCCACATAAATATTTAATTTTTGACATCTGCAGCATAAATTTTTTATAGGTAACTAAAATGTGATACATTCACAGGTTAATGATTTCCAGCTGTCACTAATTTGAATTTATTTCTCATTATATAGTCTTACATGTACATGCCAACAATAAGGTACATATGTTATATATGTATGTACGTATGTATGTACGTATGTATGTATGTATGTATGTACGTACGTACGTACGTACGTACGTACGTACGTACGTACGTATGTATGTATGTATG